>APFE030301949.1:0-24692 GCA_000404065.3 Pinus taeda
GATCACCTGTTAGTGCCCATGGCCTCAACTGTCCCCAACCAATTCCTAACTAAAAAACTACTTTGGAATTGGTATAAAAAGACATCAAAGGGAAGGCCTAAAGGAGAAGAGAGTATAGAGCAAGGTTATTATACTGAGTTTTTTCCCCCTGATCAGGTCTGAAGACCCTTATGCCTTTTGCACTTCCCCCATATTGTACAGGAAACCCTTGTTTCCTTGAGATTTGATGTTCATCCCTTAGTCATGACATCTTGGAGTGAGTATTGGAAGGTGACCTACTAGAGGCTTGAGGCGGGACGGATCCAGAAGGAGGCTGAGCTTTGAGCCTGCAGAAGTGGTTCAGGTGATATTGCTCTTTTTTCATATTATTCTATTTTTCTAATAAAGAAACACGTCTTGTTCCCGATACGCTTCTTTCTTTATGTTAATGATGTTCATAGTTGAATTTCATGCATGAATGGATGTCTAGAAGTTTGTAACTAACTCCTTTCTTATATAACATAAAGATCATTTTTTATGTGACTCTTTATCCATATACTGCTGCAATCCTTGGAATTGTTGTTTTTGCAGGGCAAAGGAGCGGAAGGGACGTGAAGAAGGGTTTGCACCCTTGAGTAACTACCCAAACGTAGGACCTCAGGTATGTCCTTCTCACCTTAGAAATAGCTTTTTCTAGCATAATGGCTATGTGTGTGCATGTTTCTTGACTTAGACAACTTTCAGTCTGCTAGGGTTCCACCCAAGAGCCTTAGGGGATAAAATCCCGCAATACCAAGATACATGAATACAACGAACATCATTAGCTCCAATAGTGGAGCGTTGGAACCATGACTTGCTCCCCAAAAGTAATCACTTTATCTCTCTGATGTGTTATGGGAGAATCCAAGGCGAAAAGTAATTTTCTTATACAATGAGGGTGTATATATAAAAAATGGGGCGATCCTTCACCTCCCTTGTGACTCTTGGACTAGCCTCATGACTTTTTGACTTCTTTATGATTTTTCAACTCTTACATGACTCTTCATATTCTGGACATGACTCTCGGGCTTCCACTATACAATACATTTTCCAATATTGAATTTACATAATCCACAATGGCAAGCCACTCTTTGTTGCTACTTTCTTTGATAAAATATGTATCCAACACTTCATCTTCATAAGAGATATGCTTCGCTCTTTATATCCACCCTCCAAAGGGTTGTGAATCACTGTGGAGTCTTCATGGGATCCTGATGTTTGATCTTTTGTTATATTATGGTGTTCCTTCCTCTTATTTCCTTATGATCATCTTATCTCTTAAGCTCTATAGGTGTCTTCCAGCATGGTCTTCTTCTCCTTTTCCTCCATCATCATCCTATCATGATAAGATAGAGTACTTGCAATTGAAATCCATTCATGACAAGACAAAATTAATTCGAAAACTCCTAATGTAACATGCTTCATGGAATCACTTGTTAGGGCTAGGATTAGGTGATTGATTGAGTGATTGACTCAAGGATTGCATAGTTCTAGAAGCCAAGGTCCAAGACTGAGGCTTGAAACTGCACAATGGGAAGTTTAGGATAGCCAGGGTCAAAGGATTGTATAATTGAGGGACTCAAGAGCTAAGTCTATAGGCTTGATCCTTGAGACTTCATAATGCATAGTTCTAGAGGCCTGGGAAGAGGGATTGCGCAGTTGAAGGACTCAAGGAATCAAGCTGGAGGCTTGAGGCTTGAGACTACAAAGTGCATAGTTCTAAAGGCCTGGGCTGAGTGACTACGTAGTTGAGGAACCCAAGAGGTAAAGCTTGAGGCTTGAAGTTTCCCAATGTGCATTTTAGGCAGGAGAACATGATAGGAGATTACACAGTTGAGGGGTTCAAGGCCTCAAGCTTGAGGCTTGAGGCCTGAAGTTTCCAAATGCAAAGTTATCGAGGGAGAGAGGCCAAGTAATTTCATAGTTGTGTAGTTGAAGAGATCAAGGTTGAGGCTTTATACTTGAGAATGCGTAGTCCATAGAGAAGGATGACTGGAGTCAAGGATTGCACAGTTTTGGTGCTCAAGGGATAGGCTTGAGAACTGAGATTGTGTAGTGCGCAATTATGGGAGGCATAAACTATGCATTGGATAGTGCCAAGAGGAAAGGTTGTTTCTTGAGTACTAAGACTGTGTAGTTCACAATACAGGAGGGATGGATGAGGTTGAGAGGCCCAGTCAGGGATTTTTCCTAGTTTTGACTAGGTGTTAGATTAGTGAGAGAAATTTGAACAAAAGAAAGGATTGAACAAGATCACACACTTAGTTCACTTGAAGACACAACATAGAACACTTAAAACACATGAACAACATTATTTCCTTAATGCGACAACATTGTGACAACTCACTCCAAGTGAAACACTAAAGATACACTTTGCGTCGACATTGACAACACTTGTGTGACAATGATGGAAACTTTGGAAATGAGTGCAATACATGTTTACATGAGAAGGACAACTCATTAACACAAATATTACCCCTTTAAACAAGAATAACCAACTTTTGTAAAATATGCAAGACTTAACATGCTAAACGACAACACTCGTGATATGAAGAGAAAAGTGTGATCAAAACTTGCGATATATTGGATGACGATGAAGAAGACACATACCGGAGAGAAGATAACATGGAAATGCCACTTTTTAAGGTGAAAGCAAGCAAAAGAAACATACGTAAACATGAAAATGAAACTCACGAATGCGAAGGTGCGCAAAAGTGATAGTTTAAAAAAATCACTAAAATAGAAGTACAAACACAACCAAAAGTGAGAGACTGTCAATGATAGTGTGCATTAGCTATTGGCATGGATTTCACATTGCACATGCACTGTCTTGATGGAATGTGGCAAGCCTGTTCAAGCTTGCATGAAGTAATGTCTTCATGAATGCATTATGGATTGGGCATGTGTTAACATGTGACTTCAACACTTATGATCCAAAAGCAAGCTCAAAGACTTGACACAACATCGACCGACTAGGAAATGACAACAAAATGACTGATCACAAGATCCACAGTAGGCTCCAAAATCCAAGTGTATACCAAATTTTAGAGTGTGTGTCACAACCACAACACTTGGCGACATAATGGTAGAACTCCAACTTCTCAGCCTTAGTAAACACTCCATATAGGGTCTAGTTCTTCAATAAGTATTGATTCATTGTTCAGATTACCTTGGCTTCCTCACTTACCCCCTACATAAACACAACCCCCTTCATTCCTCCTCGGTTAAACACAAACATAAAACCAACAATGTCACAATGTTTCAAGATAAGGTAAGGGTAATGTAGCACATGAGTTTTAAATATTCAGAGTATATTTTTAATCTCTAGTGTTTCTCCACTACCAACAGGCCTGAATATTAACTTGATAAAGTCACTTCAAGAACAAAAACATTGCTTCAATGCTAGCAAGCCTGGAAAGTATCTTGGCAGAGTTGCCTACTTCACCTCCCTATGCAGGAAACCATTCTCTTATTTCACCATTTATTTATTTTATATAGAAATGTGCATCTACACTTATTTATTTCATGGGTGGAAGAAGGATACAAACTTATTTAGAGCAAAAGAGGTTGCCCCTTCAGAGAAGTATATATAAAACCTTTGATATTGGTTTGTTTGTTAAGGTTTTTCCTTTGTCCTTCTCTACTGATTGGATCAACATGAAAAAACACTGAAACATAAAGAACCAAGTGAAGACAAAATGCTTCCAGAATAGACACAAAGATCATGGTTCGACACAAAGGTTTCCTTATGCAAGGATCATTTTTCTATCAGAACATCATTGACCAAAAGGTATAACCAAGACAGAGTATAAGGACTGAAAATTATCCAAATGTTGCATTTTCACAAATCCCTTTTTTATTTTTGCCACATTGTATTTCAAGCCCAAATGGGACACCTATTGAGATATTTAATAGGTGTATTAATTCTCTTGCATTTATATGTCAATCCAGGCTCATAAACACAAGTTGTATTGCGCTTTCTACTTTCAGTTCTTGGTCAGAGTTTTAATGTTTCCTTTACAATGATCAGCTAAGTAATGGAATAAACAAATGCTTGTAAAGACACAACTTAAAAAGGGAATCAATCCATCTTTCTACCACAGGCAGAATCAATAATCAAACTCAACATAAAGACTCTGAAATCTCTATGAACTTAACCTACTCTGTACTGGAACTAAAATCTGGACTTAAATGTCGACTTGATTCTTTACCATGGATTCCAATCTGACAGGCTATGAAAGTGAATTCCTAATCAAATAGACTCCACACATAACTCAATCACTTAAAATCCAAATCCTAATTTCCGACTCTTACAATTTTCACTTGGAGGAATTAAAAAGATCTAATCTACTTGCGATGGTAATTCAACTTTAACTAAGAAATCAATTTTGCATTCAATGACTGTTCTTAATTCAAAACCCTAGAATGATAAAAGCTTCACATTAATTCCACTGTCTCAACAACAAGTAAAAGATCTTTATGTTGGGAGCTAATCTGAATACTCTATCTCACACACTTAAGCAAATTGATCTCTCACGCTCAACTAATTTGCATACATATTCCTAATCTATCATAACCTTAAGAGAAAGCTTCAAATATCAACCCTTAATTATATTCCTAAGAATGACAAGCAAATAAAACAACTATGAATTGCTATCAGGCACACAAAACTGTACTCAAGAAACTTATCCTATAGTTTCATAAATCTCAAACTAAACTCAAGCAATCTATTCAAAATCTCGGCAAACCAACACTTTGTCTTCTCAATGAAAGGTAAATCACACATTTGATTGCAATCTAAGTTCGAAATCAAATCAAACATGCATTTGATGGAAATCACCTCAGGCTGGAAACTATATTTTCAATCAATAGTATCAGACTCTAGGCTATAGTACTACACTCAGACACTTAAAGCAAAACAAGAGAAATCACACGAAAAACTAAATCACTCACTTGAACTCCCAAAATAAATCTGCGAATTTTATTAAGAAACTAAGAATCTATTTGATAAACAACAGTAGATTAAACTATGATAAACTATCTTAATTAGTCAATCTGGAAAGCAATATTTCTATGGCACACACACTCATGAAGATAATTTAGCATAAAACCAACTGATTTGGACTAAATCAAACTTATGATAACTCAAGCTATTCTAATTATTCAATTTGAACATAAATACTTCAATGACACACATATTCATGAAAATAATTTAGAAGAAAACCAACCAATTTGATAATAGAAAGAAACAAGCAAATGCGATTTTATTTTAAATTAAATGAAACTCACTCAATGCATATGATCAATCTCGCTCTCCAATCCACACAAAAAAACCCACACCATATCAATCCTTACTACTCAATGCATTATCTTGACTTCGACATTTGAGGGTTTCTCTATGTTTCCAACAGAGGGACCAACTCGCCAATAATATGATTGAAACAAGTTTTATATAACTGCAGCAACATACTCAAAATGATATAACTTGTTGCTTTAGGGAACAAAGTATGTCTCTGTTTTAAAGGTAGGAGCGCCAATCTCTGAGATGCACACAAGAACCACAGATTCAAATCTGAAAACACATGTAATAGTCAGTACACTAAAATCGTTCCAAATTCAATAAACCTCCACGCAATGTATAAACAATTGATAAACCAAAGACAAACGAGAATCCGCTATAACTATCACACAATTATGTTCCTAAGAAATGATATAGATTTGATCCCATATGGTGGTGGGCCCAACCACACTTGGGGAGTTTACTTACTTACAAGAGACGAAAAGGTTTAACACAGCTAATTCATAAATGCACAATGAACCATCAACAAATTGATCGAAACTCAATACATTGCCATCATAACAGTCTTCCAATTAAAATTAATATGTCTAGAGATAACACCTCAAAGGTACAAATGACAGGATTCTCTTTTGTTCCCTACCTTCCTAGTTATTACAAATCAGCCTTTATAGGCATCGACTTAGTTAAAAAAAACCTAGACCATACATAGAAAATTTAACTACTTGGCTAAATTGATCTTCTAGATTGGATTGTTGGAACAACCTATTTGATTTAGCATAAAAAACCCTCAACTAACCCCAATATTGGTACCAGCTAAGTTCAGTGAGGATAGTGAAGATCTTATCATGGCAGAAGTTGAACTTGTTCAAACACAGCTGTAGGTGGCTTGCTCATCTAGAAATATGTGTCCTATCCATCCTTTACATCATTAAGTACTGATCCCGAAATGGTCGTTGAGTACAAAAATGGTGGAACATGGTTCATGGTCCAGCACTCTCATAATCTCATCCTGCTCAGTTGCTGCAATATTCAATCTCGATCACATTTATTAGTTAGTTCATTGGTAACAACTCAAATTCGCTTAAACTTAACTAATAAACAGAAAAATGACACAATGAAATGATTTACCTCATAGTAGGATTGTGACAGTTTGAAAGCAATAAAAATGGAAGGAGAGTAGGTATAGGAGTACAAAAAGGACAAGAATGGAGGTGAAAATAGTGGAAGTAGGGACAAAACGGAGCACCAACATCCTCCCACGCCTATTTAGATGCATGTCCTCGTGCATCTATTACATCCACCAAAAAGAAAAATTTTGCTAAACAAAAGAGACTGTGGTCAAGGACCAATAGTCTTAATCAATACTTCTATCCCATGTTTAATTGGTGGGGAGCACTTCTGGCACTGGAGAGCTAACCCCTGTGCATTCAACTTTTTAATAGGCATATACCTTGCTGCTTTCCAATGCAACAACTACTTGTTCTTTCTCTTCAAGTCATCGCTATGAGCATGCAACCTCAAGTTGGAATCTCTCCCCTGATGATTTACATCCGTGACATAATGAAATAAAACCTTATACTTGTTAGCCTGCTCTCTAAGTCTGGAAATTGTCTTTTGTAGCTTAATGATTCAGATCTTTAGATTTTCCTCTACATCATAGGTGGGAACCCTGGTAGGTGTCATTGACTGATGCGATGAACTGGCTTCGGGTGATTTCCCATTGTGTCCTCATGGTGAAGAAAGGTGTTGACTGGCCTTGATAGCACTCCTTCTTATTGAAGGTTCAACGAGAGATAAGGTTTCCATGTCTCGTGCAATATCCGCAGGGATATTTTCTTTGGATGTGGCCATAGCGACTCTCTCAAGGGACACTTCAAACTATTGTGCATCAAAATCATGAGATGACGAAATGTGGATGCGATCTGAGCTTGCGCCCTCAACCTTGGACTGCTAGGATTGAGCCATACTCCGAGTTCATCATTAGCCCTGAGAAGAGGTCTCGAACGGAGAAGTCAAGGGTTTACTGATAGGAAAATGGGATCGCCTACATTTTGACTTTGGTGTGGCAATGTCGGGAATCTGGGAAGGCTTCAACAGGGGCTCTAGTGCTTCACCCTTTGGTATGGGGCTTAACTTAGATAGGTCTGAATCAACCTTATCTCATTTCCTTTTTTGTTTTGTGCCCACTTGGATTTCCATAAAATTTGCTTCTTTGCTAACCTTCAAGATTTTATTAGCTGTTTGGGGGAGTTCATGAACATGAGTGGGGGAGTGGGTAGGAGAGGCAGGTGTAGATTTGGATTTAGACATGGGAGTAGCATCATTTAGCTTCAATGATCAGCCTACTATGCGTTGTCATCCTTTGGTTTGAGTTTCCTACCTAGGAAACTCTTCAACTAGGAAATCTTCCCACGACCTTTTCCTCTTCTTGAGCTTAGTGACAAATAGGATTTTGATGAGGCTATGGTGATACAATGAGGTCTCAGGTTTCTTGCCCTAAGACTACACCCCTCGAGCCATCTTATGCAAACTCAATTTCAAGAAGTGGGGAATGTTTATTTGTCTATCTTTTGTCAAATGAGTCATTAACTGAATATGATAAAGGAACACAACTACATACCTCCCCTCGCAAGTTATAAAACTTTGCAGCATCATGAGCAGTGGGTGCCATCATTCCTCGATGCAACTTTGTAACACTCCTTTTTTCCCAATTGATAGATCTGTAGGTGGGCTTTAAAATCATGGCACAATTTCGAATGTCCATCTGCCCTCCTTTAAAGAAATGTTTGCCCTCGACTGGTAGCACGATGGCTCTACTCATGGACTCTTCTATGACTCTAAAACCCAAGTTGCCCACTTGGACATGCTCTGCATCAAAACTCTGTGCAAATGCCAGGGTGACCTGATCATTGTAACCTTGGAACTTTTGCAAAAAGGTCGTCCATCCTTTCTCTCCCAAAACACCACTACACTGCTGATACTCCGGGCTATGCGCGAACTAGCCGAAGGTGGGTTCATGACGATCAGCTCTCACTCTACTCGGAACCGGCGTTCAATTGTAATTTTTCTCCTCCCAACTCTCTATTTCCCTTTGGTCTCTTACTAATTCTATAACTGTGGTCTTGGACACCCCTCATATTAAAATTTGGATGAATGATCATGATGAATTGGAAGTGTGATGTTGATAATCATCATCATGATTGTCCTATCCATATCTAGTGTAGAGTGTGAACTTCTGATGTAGAGTGCGAACATCATGGCTGAGATTCGGCACACCCATCTCATGATTTCTAGGAGGTGTCATGAAGTAATGACTAAGCGAGGACAAGGGCGCATATCATCACACAGCGAGGTAGGAATTATGAGAAGATATCATTGGTGATTGTGGGTTTGTGTCTCATTGAGCATGCCAGAATGTAGTTGATGTGGGATTGGGGATAGACAGGTTAGGCGAATATAGCATATTATGAGTGGAATTTAGAATGAAAGATATGTTTGGAGGCACATTTTCACAGCATACATTTTAACCATTAACGAATCAAATTCAAGCAAATAAAAGTGCATACTTGAACCACTTAAGATATTAGTGATTTCATGTTGATTTCCTAAATTTGATGTAGCTTCACAAAACTTGAATAAAAATGATGCTGACAGGAATAATGTTGAAGTTGCCACTATGTTCTGTGATCCAAATTCTGGAAATGAAATTCAAATGACAAGGTCTTTGATCTCTACAAGTTAAGTATAGTTCTTGTTAATCTGTACTTGTGCAGATCAATCAATAAAGATAGTCATCCTTAACTGCTGGTAAAGATGAGTACTAATTATGAAACATTCTTATATAAGAAAATATAATCCCTTCATGATTCCAGAAAGGATCCTTCACAACACTACAACTATGATAATAAATTTGTAATTTGACAGAGAATGGTACAAATATTGTTTGAACATAATGTCGAGATCCTCTTACTCGATGCCATATGTCATGTTGCTTATTGTTCTTCAAAAAAAAAAAAAAATATATATATATATAATATATATATATATATATATATATATTAATATATATATATATATATATAATAAAATAAATAAATAAATTAAAATTAAATAAAAATAAAAAAAAAATAAAAATAAAAATAAAATAAAATAAAATAAAATAAATAAATAAAAAATTAATTAAAATAAAAAATTAAAATAAAAATGAAAATAAAAAAAATCTATTTATCAGTCCATGGAATTTTAACCAGGCCTGGAATGATGACTTCCTGGGGCATTTCTTATTTAGGGGCTGGAAATGTCCGAAAAAGAGCTCCAAGGGGGCTCCTTTTCCGTAATTATTCCCTTGGGCCCAAAAAATAATAATTCAATGCCCAAAGGATCCCTAAACTACCACTACTTTATTGTTTTAATGAGCCTAAAGTAGTTGGTGCTCAAGGCATTCATGTTTAGAGAGTCTGAATTGCCCGTACTAGACTCCCGGGGGTTTCCTTTCCATAATCATTTCCTTGAGCTCGGAAAAGAAGAATTCTATACTCAAGGAATCCCTAGACTAATACTGGTTCATATCATTTTGCGAGCCTGGGTCAATCAATAATCGGGAGCTTCATGTTTAGAGAGTCTGAAGACATCCAAAGAAGACTCTACAGGTTCCTTTTCCATAAGTAATCCACTAGGCCTCGATAAAGGAATAAACTTGCTCCCGATGAATTCCTCCTTTTTTCTACATGGGCTGTGGGGAGAACCACTTGTAGATATGAAAAATAACAGCCCACTGATGTGTGTGTGTGTGTGTGTGTGTATATATATATATATATATATATATATATATGTTATTCAGTTGAACTAGCAAGGGGCGGTCATTTGCATGAATCATCTCCAACCCTGGATCCTTTCGTACTTCCTGCAAAAATTGATCACATGAAAGTGTTTTATGATAAACTTTAACCGATGACCATTTACTACAAAATAAGTCTTATCATCATCAATAGTACAAATATGAACTGAACCGTTATCAAAAAATTTAGTTACTTCATATGGTCCTAACCATCTCGTAGAGAATTTACCTTTAAAATTCTTAAGCTTATTATCATTTAACAAGGTCCAGTCACCTCAGCGAAATACTTTCTTCTTGATCATTTTTTTGTGCCATCAAGCTCTTTGGTTCTGCACCAACGCAGTTTTATGGTGGGCATCTAGTCGGATTTTGTCGAGGTCATTCAATTGCATCAACCTTTGCTCTTGAGCCTCATTTAGATTCATGCCCAACTGAGTGGCAGTTCTAAATGTTTTTACTTAGAACTCAATGGGAAAGAGCACTTTTTTACCATAGACTAACTCATAAGATGTGTTTCCGGTCACATTTCTCCAAGTGATTCGGTATGCCCATAGTGCTTTTGGTAACTTATATGCCCAATCCATATGATGTAGTTGAATGATTTTTGTGAGGATGGATTCCAAAACTTTGTTCATGGACTCCACTTGCCCAATAGCCTATGGGTGGTAAGGAATCGATTTGCGATGCTTAATTTAATACTTCTTCGTGAGTGCCTTGACCAATTTTGATGTAAATTGTGTACCTTGGTCTGTGATGATTTCACGAGGCACACCGAATCTCGTAAACATGTCCTCAAACAAAAATTCTACTACTGCCTTTTCAGTGGCAACATACAATGCTTTAGCCTCCACCCACTTGGTGACGTAGTCAGTGCACACCAAGATATATTTTTTCTTCTTCGACATTGGGGAGATGGGCCCTATGAAGTCCAATGCCCACTTCTCAAAGGGTTCAATGGAAATTTTTGGTTTAAGAGACATTTCATTGAAGGCAACTGGTCTTCACATTTGTTGGCAAGTGTCACAACTCAAAATAAAATTATTGACGCCTTTAAAAAGTGTAGGCCAATAGTATCTAGTACGGAGAACTTTATATGCAGTCCTTTTATCGACAAAATGGCCACCACAAGGCTTGTTGTGACTGGCTCTTAACGCATCATACATTTCATCTTCCCACACACACCACCTCATAATCAAGTTTGGCCTGGTATAAAATAGATCTCCTTCAATCCAAGAGAAATTAGCACTGCGCTGCACTATATTATGCTTCTCTTGGGCCGACATGTTTTGAGGTAGTTTTCCTGAGACCAAATAATTGGCAACATTAGCGAACCAAGGAGTAATAGTGGAAATGGAAAATAATGCTTCATCTGGAAATTCATCAGGAACTAGTGTTGGCATGCTTCCCTACGCAAGGTTCAAACGAGATAAGAAATCAGCTGCCAAGTTATCCCTTCTAGGCCTATCAATGACAGTTATATTGAATTCTTGTAGAAGCAACAACCATATTGTTATCCTACCATTAGTAATAGGTTTTTCATTAAAAATCTAATAGTAGAATGGTCGGTATGGACAAATGTCTCATAACCGGTAATATAATGCTTAAACTTTCCTATAGCGTGCACAACTGCTAACAACTCCTTTTTAGTAACTATATAATTTAATTCAGTGGGAGAGATATTTTTGCTGACAAAATAAATGGCATAGGGACAGTCATCCTCCCTTTGTCCCAACATTGCTCCTAGTGCAATATGTGAAGCATCTTTACAAATATGAAAAGGTAAGGACCAATTTGGCCCTCTCAGTACCAGAGCTGTAGACAACTTCCCCTTTAGTACCTGAAAAGCCTGTTGACAATAAAAAATTCTATACAAAGTCAACATCTTTGGTTAAGAATTTAAATAATGGTGCTGCAATTCTAGTGAAATTCTTAATAGATCGTTGATAATATCCTGCGTGCCCTAAAAAATTTCTTACCTCTTTTTGCGAGCTATGAATAAGGATACGCAAGACTACCTCAATTTTTGTTGGGTCAACTTGAATCCCTTCAAATGACAAATGATGGCCTAGAACAATTCCCTTAGTTTGCATCATCCTACATTTATTGATACTAAGGACTAGATCAGCTTCTTGAAAATGAATCAATACCTTCTCTAGATTCGCTAAAGCCTGTGAAAAGTCATCTCCATAAACTGTGAAGTCATCCATAAACTTCCACATAGTCATGGATCAGATCGAATAAAATGGCAAGTACAACTCTCTGAAAGGTGGTGGGGGCGTTATAAAGACCAAAGGGAAGGACTCTATATGCATAAGCACCCCAAGGGCAAGTAAAGGTAGTCTTCTCCTGGTCTTCTTTGACTATTTGTATTTGGTTGTAACTGTTGTACCCATCTAGAAAAGAAAAATATTTCTTTCTTGAAAGTGTGTTGAGGAGTTGATCAAAGAAGGGCAGTGTAAAATAGTCGCGCAATGTGGCCTTGTTTAATTCGTTGTAGTCAATACAGATCCACCACTTGTCGTTCTTCTTTGGAATCACTACCAAAGGTGACACCCACTTACTATCAGAAATGGGGTAAATGAAATCTACAGCCAAAATTTTCTAAAGCTCATCTTTGATAATGTCTTTTAATGTTGGGTTCATATGCCTCTATGGTTGCCGAACAGGTCTCATTTCTTCATTCGTATAAATATGGTGGATGCAGGTGTATGGATGCATGCCCCTCATTTCCATGTAATCCCAGGTGAAGGCTCTAGTTTGTTCATAAATCATACTCATCAACTATTGCCTTTGTTCTGCAGTCAATCCTATACCGATATGTAAGATTTTTCCTTCGAAAATTTCTATAGGTTCTGTGGTGAGCTCATGGCTTTCCTCCATTGTTGAAAAAGAGGAGAAGACAACTGGATGGTAGGTTTCCTCAAACTCATCACTAAACACATGTTGATAACCATTAAAAGGGATGGGATAATCGATACAAGAGCTATCAACTAAAAACTGTTGCAAAACATGTTCATCAGAATTCTCCTAGAGACCTCTAGACTGATCTAATGACAACAGAGGAAACATACAATCTTCGTCTCGATATGGGTTTTTGAGCCATAATGGTACTTTAGTAGCTATTTGAGCAGGTGGAAAAATAGACAGAGTTTGATTGTGGGGGCCATTAGAAATAATCAATTCTCTATTCCTGCATCCTATGACGACATCAATAGTTAGCAATGGTCGCCCCTGAACCACAAGGTGCCCGGGCCTAGGGGTTTTCGGAGAAATAACTAAAAAATCTATGGGATATTGCCAAGAGGCAATAATGACTACTATGTCCTCTAAGGTTCCCATTGGTTTGACGATGGATTTGTTTGCCATTTCTAAAAGGATAGGGGTGGATTAAAGTCAAGGTAGTTGTAATGATGTCATTGTTTCATAGGTCATTGCATATTGCATTTATTGTTGCCCCTAGATCCACGAGGGTGTTTGGCAGAAGTACTTCATTTATATCAATGGTGACAATGGGATTCCCAGGGTCATTGTATTTTGCAGGCAAATCATAAATCATAGTGGACATTTGGCCTATGATTTTGACATTCTGGTTCTTATGCCCCTCCCTCCCCGGTTTCTTAATGTAGAGATCTTTGACAATTTTGGTGTAAATGGGATTGTCTTTAATTTATTATAAGAGCGGAATTTTAATGCATACATTCCTAAGTTTTTCTTCCAAATCATATTCAAGCGGGATCTCTTCTTTCTTTACAATTAGTCTTTCCGAGTATTGTGGTTCATTTGATTCTTCTTTCTGTTATTGTTGTTGTTTTTCATTTTACAAATGGTTTTCAGATGATGTGTAGGGCACCTCTTCTTGGATAACAATAGTTGATTTTCCTTTGTTAACTGTCTTTCTTGATCGTAATTGTATTTCATTCATAGGAATGGTAGTGATCATGTATGTAGGAAAACGCTGAATATCAATGTTTTGCACCGATTGAGGTAGCCTATTTTGACTTGGGTTAGGTATGGGTTGTGTAGGAAACAATGTAGGTCGAGATGGGTTCAAGGTAGCAGGTGCCTGCGAAGATGATGGGTTAGCAGGTGTAGGTAACAACTGATGCAAAGGAGGTGGTGGTAGCATAGGTTGTTAATACATGTTGGGGTTATACCCTTGCTGATAAGATTGCATGGTTAGATTATATGAGGTACTTGGTGTTGAGAATAGAAACAAGAAATGCTAAAAATAGCATTCAGAATATTCTACTTTTAATTTGTCCTTGAATTAAAATTCGAATTTAGTCTCACCAGTTGCTTGAAAAATAATTAATTAATTCATCTTGAGCTAATTAGTTGGAGAAATTCAAGCTACAAGTATTTGTGCAGTCATGCAACAGTTATCCCTTAAATTAAGGAAGTTATCCCTTAATTAAGGAGATAAGGTTGAGTTGTAATTAGTTAGCTCAATGAACTTAGTTAAGTCCAGTTAAATTAGTTCCAAACATTTTGAGGAACTAATTGTGAGTTCAGTCAGTTAATGCATGCATGCATGAAACTAGTGTACTCCAAATAATTGAATATTCTCTCATAAATAACTTATGCATGTCATTTTAGACAAAGACTCAGTTGATATTAAAGACAGGGACATTGTACTATCAGTTGGAGGAATTTTCCTATAAAGGAAACTCATCCATGCAAAAGGAACAAGGTTCCTTGAGGATTGTGTAGTTTTACCGGGTGTGAGATTAGTGTGAGTGATCAGTGTTACACTTGGTAACAGTAGGATCACCCAAGAGAAACAACACAAGGAAATAGGAGGCTTGGAGGGTAGAGGAGAAGGTTTGTGAGAAGCCTTATTTGCCTATGAGCATCTAGGAGGATTGTACTAAGAGTTGGCTAGCTGTGAGAGCTAAGGCTTTGTGTAATTTTGATGTATTTCCACCTTGTATGATAATACATATAGTGGGGTTTTTAGCTAAGGCTTTCCCATGAGTATTTTATGTGTTTCATGTGCATTGATTCTTCCTCTTCTAGTTATATGTGTTCAACTCTGATTCAACTTGATCTTTAAGCTTCTGCAAGTTTGATAGTAGAAGTAAATTATAGTATTTTTCTTTGGCATATTGCATTATCGAGTTAATATATAGTTAGATTTTCTACATAGATCTCAGAGGTAGATTTGTAGAGAATTTGCAGGAAATTCTACATGGTATCGAAGCAAAGGTTATTAGAGTTGTGAACAATATACGGAGAAGAGAATTCGAAGTTTGAAGTTCAAGATTGGAGGTACAAATCGAATTCATCTCATACTTCAGGTTGGTCAATGGTGATCTATGGGTTGAGAGTCTAGTATGCCTTGGATGGTAGCTCGAATTACATAGCATGGAAAGATCACATGGAAGTTGTATTAGAAGACAATGGTTTGAAGGATTTCATTGATCAAGAAATCCCAAAGTCAGGTTCAACTAATGCACAAGAGTTGACTGAATGGAAGAAGTGTGTGGCGAGAGTGAGACGGATCATCCTTGAGGGAGTTCGAGATCATATTGTCTTGAGTCTCCATGGGAAGGAGACTCTGTTTTCAATGTGGAATACATTGAAGGACCTATATCAGAATAGTAATGACTAGACGAAACTGGCACTCAAGGATAAGCTCTGAAGAATCAATATGGAGAACGATGATACTATTTCCACATATCTAACAAGCTCACCACCTGTAGAGATGAGCTTGGAAGTGTGGGAATAACTACTTCTGATGATGATATGGTGAGGCTTGCTCTCCTTGGTCTTCCAAAGAGCTGGCATAGCTACCAGGACTCTATGAATGGCAGGGAGAAACTACCGAATTGGTAACAACTGTGGTTGGATCTCATGCAGGACGAGATCAGGAGGAGCACATGAGATGGTTCTTCATCCAAGGATGATGAAGAATATCTATCCTTAGCAAGTAAGGCAAGGAAAGGGAAGGAGAAGGATTCTCATTCCAAATTGAATTCTTCTCATGGAGGGAAGAAGGTTGACAAGTCTAAATTGAGATGCTTTAATTGTCATGAAATGGGTCATTATATGACTAATTGCCCATCGAAGAAGTCCAAGAAGGGATCCTCGGAAGGATCAAAAGGTGAGGCATTAGCCTCTCAGTTCGAATGGACTTCACCCTCATCACATGCATGGCGTCATCAATGATGGGTTGTGGTTGGTTTCTTGACAGTGGAGCCGCATTCCACATGAACAACAATAAAATTTTATTCAATACCTTAGAGGAGAAAGACCTCAAGATGCACATAGAGATGGGTGGCGACGAAAGGTTTAGTGTTTCAGGAGTGGGCACGGTTGCTTTTCAGAGGGAGCATGGAGCTCTTATCACCTTGACAGATGTGAAGTATGTGCCTGTACTGAGGAAAAACCTGGTATCGATCGCAATGTTGGAGGACAAAGGCTACGATGTTGTCTTTAGTAAGGGAAAGGTTTTCCTTAAACACAACACCACAGGACAGGTGAAACAGATCAGTTCATGGGTACAGAACCTGTATTCTCTTGAGGTTCAAGATGCATGTAAATCCTTGAGGAGTAAGGCCAATGTTAGAGACTTGGTGGTTGAGAGGGAGAGTAAATTACTTCTCAACATGCAGCCTCAAAAGAAGTCTCAAGCAATTGTGGAGGAGCCACAATTGGAGATGCTGAGAGGAGGCTAAGTGGAGGCATCCACTCATGCAAAGACCTCCAGTAGGGGTAAATTTCAAGCCAATTCAGCAGAGGGATCACATGTAGCCATACCTCCAGGTGTGACGTGGGGCGATGTGAAGTGATAGTCTCAAGAAGGCCAAAATTGGGCAAGGTTCATTCAAAGGTTTTATCTCATGGATCTTAGCTTGCTATGAGAGCCCAAAGTACATAATAGCGGGAGGAATCAATGAGATTGATGCAGTCAGAGATCAAAGTGATAGAGGCTAGAGCAGTTAGATACTGAAGAGCACGGATAAGGATTGACAATAGTGTAGAAAGGTAGAGTCAGCCGAAGCACAGAGTTTTCAGTCAACAGAGGCAATAGTAGTCAAATACTTTGATGACAGAGGCATCATACTGATTCAGGTTGGATATTTTTTTTGTTTATGGAGTTGCTAGAGCAACAACACTAGAGAGAAGTGTTGCATGCAGAACATTCCAAAGGTTTAGGGTCGGGATCAAGTTGAATTCCTTTCTTTTTGAGAGGGAGTGTTGAGAATAGCAACAAGAAATGCTAAAAATAACATTCAGAATATTCTAATTCTAATTTTTCCTTGAATTAAAATTCGAATTTAGTCTCACCAATTGCTTGAAAATTAATTAATTAATTCATTTTGAGTTAATTAGTTGGAGAAATTCAAGCTAGAAGTATTTGTGAAGTCATGCAACATTTATCCCTTAAATTAAGGAAGTTATCCCTTAATTAAGGAGATAAGGTTGACTTCTATTTGAGTTTTAATTAGTTAGCTCAGTTAACTGAGTTAAGTCCAGTTAAATTAGGTCCAAACAGTTTGAGGAACTAATTGTGAGATCATTCAGTTAATGCATGCATGCATGAAACTAGTGTACTCTAGATAACTGAATATTCTCTCATAAATAACTCATGCATGTCAGTTTAGACAAAGACCTAGTTGAGATTAAAGACAGGGATATTGTACTATTAGTTGGAGGAATTTTCTTATAAAGGAAACTCATCCATGCAGAAGGGACAAGGTTCCTTGAGGATTGTGCAGTTTTACAGGGTGTGAGATCAGTGTTATACTTAACAGTAGGATCACCCAGGAGAAACAATGCAAGGAAATAGTAGGCTTGGACAGCAGAGGAGAAGGTTTGTGAGAAGCCTTGTTTTCTTATGATCATCCATGAGGATTGTACTGAGAGATGGCTAGCTATGAGAGCTAAGGCTTTGTCTAATTCTAATGTATTTCCACCTTGTATGATAATACAGATAGTGGGGTTTTTGGCTGAGACTTTCCCCTAAGTATTTTCTATGTTTCATATGCATAGATTCTTCTTCTTATGGTTATATGTGTTTAGCTCTGATTCTGCTCAATCTTTAATCTACCACAAGTTTGATAGTAGAAGTAGATTATAGTATTTTGCTTTGATATATTTCATTATCAAGTTAATCTATAGTTAGATTTTCTACATAGATCTCAAAGGTAGATTTGTAGAGAATTTGCAGGAAATTCTACACTTAGCATATTTGGGTAAGGTGCATAGAATTGGATCTGGGGTTGATAGGTGTTGGTATAGGGGTTTATCCTCCAATTCTGGCTCCAGGTAGTGTTTTGTGGTTGCAGAGCAGCCCAAAGAGGGTAAGATGTAGGGAAGGTCCAAGGATGAGTCTAGCCATAACCTTGGGAATTTGGGTCCGGAAACATATTCTGGCTCTAGCCTCTCCAGGTGGGTTTTTTGGTGGCTTGAGATTGGTCAATGCTTTCAGTGCTCCCCTAGTAGATGGCCAGTAAGCCGGGAAGTGATGGGAACTTCTCAGTTGGGTGTTCTACAAAACAAATTCCACTGATCTCAATGGAATTTAAAGGAAATGTCGTATCTGCGTGTTTGCACCTACACTTGGAACAAAAAATTGCCATGGTTGCGTTTTTGGCCTCTTGTTTTTGTTTGATTTTCATAGTGTCTAGCTGGTCACTAATTGTGTTGATTATATGAGTTTTAAAGTTTTCTAATAGGTTTCCCAGCTCAACTCTAGTAACAACATTATACATAGTTTTGTTTTGCACATAGTCTCTAGAATTATCTTTAAGTTCGCGAAGCTTTTTTCCTTCTTTAGCTTGGCTCCTAGAATAGGTACGAAAAAGCTCAATTAATTCAAAAAATGGCTTCTTATGGATGTCCCCGCCACTAAGAAGGTTTAATGTTTCAATGAAATCATCTCTCAGCCCTTTTAGGAAGACAGTTCTGGTAATCTTTTCGTATAAGTTTGACCCATGAGATTTGTGAATATTGTATAGGAATTGTTCAAGATACTCCTCCAGGTTTTCGTCTTATGTTTTTTGCATCCTAAGGATATCATTGATGTCCCTACTCTTACAACAATCTTGATACTTTTTAAGGAAGAATGGTTTCATGTCATCCCATGAGTAATATCGTGTGTTGCCCTAGACTCATGAACCATCTAAGTGTTGCATCTTTTAATGTGGTGGGAAACAACTTAAGTTTATGTGCATACTCATAGTAATTATAACTGCGACATAAAATATCAAATTCAAAAATAAATGCATTGGGGCCTTTAGATGATTTACAATAGAATAATGGGAGAGATTCCATCAGAATGTTTTTCATGTTGATGTCGTGGGCCACATCTAGGATAGGAAACCCAAAGGTAACTTCCTCTTCGTCTTCTTGGTTGTTTCCTCCGAAGAAGTTATCGTTGCATGGAGGGCTTTCTCCCTCTTCATGGTGTTATTCATTGTGTCTGTCCTCCCCATCTTAGTGATCCATCTCTGCAATGGGCACCCGAAGGAGTTTGTTGATTATGGTGTGAATAGGAGGTATTGGAACACGATTGATATTGTTTGATTGCTCGTCCACATTTTCTTGTAGTTCTACTGGTTCTTCTACAGGGTTGTTAAAGACAACCCGTCGAATGGTCTTTTCCCCTTGATCTAAGAATTATTGATCCTAAACCAAGTTGGTATCAACACTTCCTCCTTCTTGTCTCAGTCCTACATATTGATTAGCATCAATAAGAATGGGTATATTAACTGATCCAAAGGTTGCAGGAAATTTAGAACTGGAAATAAATCTACCCTTGCTATCTCTAGGTCTACCTGTACTCCTATGCATAAAGATAAAGGAAATATAAACTCAAGAACAAGCAGTGATCAGTCAGACTTCGGAGCAACCCCACAAAAGTGGATGTGTGGCTCTTCACTCACGTCTTACTGTATACGCTCCACCCCCTGATAGTTCTAAAAGATCCTGAAACTCAAATAGTAATAGTTACTTGAATAAGAAAATACAACTTCCCTGAAAACGACACCAAAATGTTGAGAGATTTAATAGATGTATTAATTCTCCTACATTTATATGTTAATAAAGGCTCATAAACACGAGTTGTATTGTGCTTTCTACATTCAGTTCTTGGTCAGAGTTTTAATGTTTCCTTTACAATGATCAGCTAAGTAATGGAACACACAAATGCTTGTAAACACACAAATTAAAAAGGGAATCAATCCATCTTGCTAACACAAGAAGAATCAACAATCAAATTCAACTTAAAGACTCTGAAATCTCTATGAACTTAACCTACTCTGTACTGGAACTGAAATCTAGACTTAAATTTCGACTTGATTCTTTACCACAGATTCCAATCTAACAGGATATGAAAAAGAATTCCTAATCAAACAGACTCCACACATAACTCAATCATTCAAAATCCAAATCCTAATTTCTGACTTTTACAATTTTCACTTGGAGGAATTAAAAGATCTAATTTACTTGTGATGGTAATTCAACTTTAACCAAGTAATCAATCTTGGATTCAATGATTGTTCTTAATTCAAAACCCTAGAATGAGAAAAGCTTCACATTAATTCCATTGTCTTGACAACAATTAAAATATCTTTATGTTGGGAGCTAATCTGAATACTCTGTCTTACATACTTAAGCAACTTGATCTCTCACACTCAACTAATCTGCATACATATTCCTAATCTATCATAACCTTAAGAGCAAGCTTCAAATATCAACCCTTATTTCTATTCTTAAGAATGATAAACAAATAAAACAACTATGAATTGTTATCAAGCACACAAAACTGTACTCAAGAAACTTATCATACAGTTGCATAAATCTCAAACTAAACTCAAGCAACCTATTCGAAATCTCAGCAAACCAAAACTTTGTCTTCTCAATGAAAGGTAAATTGCATAGCTGATTGCAACCTAACTTCGAAGTCAAATCAAGCATGCATTTGATGGAAATCACCTTAGGCTGGAAACTACGTTTTCAATCAACAATATCAAACTCTAGGTTATAGTACTGCACTCAAGCACTTAAAACATAGCAAAAGAAATTACACTGAAAAATAAATCTCTCACTTGAACTCCCAAAATCAATCTACAAATTTTATTAAGAAATTAGGAATCTATTTGATAAACAAGAGTAGATTAAACTATGATAAACTATCTTAATTAATCAATCTGGAAAGCAATATTTCTATGGCACACACACTCAGGAAGATAATTTAGCATAAAACCAACTGATTTGGACTAAATCAAACTTAAGATAAGTTGAGCTATTCTAATTAATCAATCTAAATAGAAATAATTCGATGACACACACATTCATGAAAATAATTTAGAAGAAAACCAACCAATTTGATAATAGAAAGAAACAAGAAAATGTGATTTTATTCGAAATTAACTGAAACTCACTCAATGCATATGACCAATCCGACTCTCTATTCCACACAAAAAAACCCACACCATATAAATCCTTACTACTCAATGCATTATCTCGACTTTGGCATTCGAGGGTTGCTCTATGTTTCCAACAAAGGGACCAACTCACCACAAATATTCAATTTATAATATGATTAAAACAAGTTTTATATAACTGCAACAACATAATCAAAACGATATAACTTGTTGGTTTGGGGAATAGAGTATGTCTCTATTTTAAAGGTAGGAACATTAATCTCAGAGATGCACACAAGAACCACACATTCAGATATGAAAACACATGTAATAGTCAACACACTGAAATCGTTCCAAATTCAATAAACCTCCATGCAACATATAAGCAATTGATAAACCATAGACAAATGAGAAGCACCTATAACTATCACATGATTATGTTCCTAAGAAATGATATAGAGTTAATCCCAAACGGTGGTGGGCCCGACCACACCTGAGGAGGTTACTTACTTACAGGAAACGAAAATCTTTAACACAACTAATTCGTGAACTCACAACGAACCATCAACAAATCGATCAGAACTCAATACATTGCCATCATAACAGTCTTCCAATTAAAAAAAATATGTCTGGAGATAATACCTCAAATATACAAATGACAGGATTCTCTTTTGTTCACTACCTTCCTAGTTATTATAGATCATCCTTTACAGACATCGACTTAGTTAAAAACAACCTGGACCATACATAGCAAATTTAACAGCTTGGCTCAATCGATCTTCTAGATTGGATTGTTGGAACAACTTGTTCGATTTAGCATAACAAATCCTCAACTAACCCTAATACTGGTACCAGCTAAGTTCAGTGAGGATAATGAAGATCTTATCATGGCAGAAGTTGAACTTGTTCGAACAGAGTTGTATGTGGCTTTCTCATCTAGAAATATGCGGCTTATCCATCCTTTACATCGTTAAGTACTGATCCCAAAATGGTCACTGAGTACAAAAATGGTGGAACATGGTTCATGGTCCAGCACTCTCCTAATCTCATCCTCCTAAGCTGCTGCAATATTCACTCTCGATCACATTGATTAGTTAGTTCATTGATAACAACTCAAATTCACTTAAACTTAACAAATAAACAACACATTGACACAATGAAATGATTTACCTCATAGTAGGACTGTGACAGTTTGAGAGCAATAAAAATGACAGGAGAGTAGGTATAGAATTACAAAAAGGACAAAAATGGAGGTGTAACACAATGGAAGTGGGAACAAAATGGGGCACCAACAACAACCTTCATGCAAAGTCTCATCAACAGAACAGAAAAGAAAAGACATGACATAAGAAGAAAGAAAAACCAAAGCATATGAAAAGGGAGGCTAAACAAAAACATGATGTAATAAAAAAGTAAGAAAACACAAGAACAAGTGTAGGATGAGTGCAAGAGAGGGGAAACTAGAATCCAACGAGTCCTACTCCTAACCTAATCTGCTAGAAGGTCAGGGTCAAGTGTAATGAAATTTCTAGTGAAGCCACTATAGTTGTTTCTGGCTTATATACAAAAATATACGATCGATTAAAACTTAAATAAAACAATGTGCAACAGAAAATATAAAATATTGAATAATTTGCACAACAAACTGAAAGTATTTCCTATCAGCAAAAAGATGTGCCACAATCACTATTTCTGCCCAACTTGCAATCTTAATTTTTCGACGAAAATCATAAATAGACAAACCTTGAAATCTTCTTGTGAATGCGCCTTCATCTATGCCATCCTTCTTAGTAAGCATGAGAAGTGGCCGAAACTTTTTATTAGAAAAATGGCTTGCTAAGTAAGATGTTTCTAGGCAATCATAGATTGGATCGTGAAATTCATAACAATCCTCTTGAAATCCTCGAAGACATGAATTTTCAATTAAAGGCATGGTATCAAGATGAGAATCTTGTGAGGGAAAATGAATCTGATCATATTAAGAGAGCTTGTCAAAATAGTGAGGTCCTAACATAACCATCAGTGAAGGTTGAAGTGCTTCATTGGCTTGACAAGTATCTAAACAATGAGATAAACTATAAAGATTAATCAATGTGAAACAACTTTCATCAAATATACTGATGGGAATATAATAAAATGGATGACAATTAATATTATGATCAGTTGGACCATTTGTGACATGATATTCTTGATTAGAATATAATAGATCAGTTTGAACACTTATCTAAATTCTCTCAATAATATAACCATCTTCCTCACATGTTGAAGAAGAAAAATCATTTTCCTGTAACTAGTGACAAATTGTACAAGCATCACAATCATTGAAAGAATTGAAAAGGAATGCTAGTATAGCAAACATATGAAACCAGTTCAGATGTAATGGATGAAAAAGAGGAACATGATTCAACAAATTAATTGGGCACTTGCTAACCCTCAAGTAGATTTTTGGTGTCATGAAGACATTCACAAGAAAAAATAGGAGTTGATTATTCACCATACACTCAACAGATATGAAATCTTCAGCTAAAGGTAATCTTTAAATTGATCAACTTCGCGATTGTGCACATTTGTGAAAGTTGCACAATCCAAACCCAAATTCGATACAAGATATTTGAATGAGGATGAATTCATTACAACAGTACAATCAAAAACCCGATCTCGAGAAAAAAGGAAAATTGTAATGAGAAATCCTGAAATCCATCAATAACAAGTTTTCATCTAGCGAAATAATATGAAAGAAATAATTCTATGAGAAAATCCAGCTCTAACATGGTTCAAGAATTTCACCAAGATCATGAGAACCTAACATAACCATCAACAAGGGTTGAGCTTGCTCGACCTCTTAACAAGTTCCGAAACTTTGGAAAGATAGATAAATTATTGTTTTAAGGCTTCTCCGATTAGTACTTTGTGTATAGTTTTCTCCCGGAGTTCTTGCATCCATAATTGTTTGAATCAATGTTTCGAGCCATCCGCTGTGGCTCATCATCAGGATAGATTAGTGAGTGTGTAGGACAAGTCTCATCGAAATGAATAAATAGAGTTAAGCGATGGAATGGGAATGGTAGCCGACCTTACCATGATTGTTGATACTTTACTAATGATACTTAGTAATTTATAATATTTGGAATTAATTTAATTACAAAATAAGAATAAAAATGATTTT
>APFE030301949.1:25629-39982 GCA_000404065.3 Pinus taeda
TTAATTCTTAACCATTTATTCTAGATTAATATTAAAATCAATCCAATTAACTTATTCTAAGAACAATTCCAAATTAAAATTAATTATAAATTAAAGTCAATTATAATAAAAATTAGAACTTTTAAATTTATTTTTATTTTTATTCTCAATAAATTAAAATTAATTAAAATCATTTTTATTCTTATTCTGTAATTAAATTAATTCCAAATATTATAAATTACTAAGTATCATTGGTAAATTATCAGCAATCATGGTAGGGTCGGTTACCATTCCCATTCCATCTCTTAACTCTACTTATTCATTCCAATGAGATATGTCCTACACACTCACTGATCTATCCTGATGATGAGCCACGGTGGAAGGCTCAAAACGTCGATTCAAACAATTATGGATGTGAGAACTCCGGAAGAAAGCTATACACAAAGATAGATAAAACATTTTGTAAACCGAGTTAGATCACAAATTACATGTGGACAACTACTATGAACAAGATCATCATCATTTATATGGAAGCCATCTACATCACTGGTTTGATCAGATTTTACAACTTGAACAAATAGATTACTCAAGTCATAACATTCTTCTGATCACATGTCTTAGGATGTATGAATAAGAAAAATCTCACGATCACACTGATTCGAAGAGTTTCCCTTGTACAAAACAAAAGATGATAAGGGATGGAATTGATGCTCTATAATTTCATCACTTTCTTCTTCATCATGGATGTTCTCACTATCCTGTGTCATTTCAAAATTCAACTTATGAGATAACAAACTTGAAGGGCATGGAGAGTCTCCATTGTAAGTTGATGCATTGTAAATAGTAGAGCACCAAGGATAGGGAGATGAAGAGGAAGTTTCCATAAGAGAATATTCTTCGATTGAATCAAATTCTATATTTAAATCTTTCAAATAAAAATATTATGGAGGAACTGAAAGATTAGATGATGCACTTTTCCATTCATCATCGCATACATCAGCAAAGTCATCATTATCAAAATGATTAATACCTAAGACTTCAGGTTGATTAGGTAAGTAAATTCCATTTGATTCATCACCGAGATCCTTAGATTGAAAATCAACCAAGGATGGAAGAGAATTATCTTGACACGGGAAATTTTGAAAAAGAGAAGAAATATCAAAGGTATCTTCACTTTCCTTCCCCTCTACTTGTGTAATGTGATTGTCTCGTACTTGATTCAAATTTGAACAGGCAACTAGAAAATCAAGAGAGTGTGAAGAGCTAGTTGGTGGAGCAAATCATGGTACGCAGAGTCATGGCATGTAAATGATAGAGGATGGCATATTGCCCTTGAATAAGTAACACTTTCAATGGAACTAGATTGAAGATATAGGTTAAGAGTGCTAATGTCATCTTAAGGAATGAAAGGATTAGTATTCACCCTAGGCTTCATGAACCATTCTAGGGTTTCCACCATTGAATGTGAATCATGAAAATAGGGAGGATGAGAATATGGATTAGGAATTTGATTAGCAGGTTTCCGAACTTTATTGTCATCACAGGGAGGCACCAAAACTAGTATAGGAAAAGGAGGAGGGTAAGGAACACGAGGAATAATAGGTTCCTCCTATGAAATTAGAGGTGTCTCATGATTTACAAGAGTTGGGAGAGTAGAAACATCAGGAGGTTCAGATTCACCATGCAAAGAGATATGAACCAAATTCTTAAAATTTTGTCTAAATAAACCCAATTTGTGTCTTCTCCAAGAATTTTTATAGCAAAGGTGAAGGAATCGATCAGATAAATCCTTAATAGATCCATTATGATTCACTCTTGGTTGATTAATTCCCTTAAGAACATCCTGGTAATCCTACCTATCAAATACCTTATGAAGATCCTTCACAAGTTGCTCGAATGAATGGATAGAAGTAGTAGGTAATGTATGACACCATCTCTCAACATGACCTTCAAATGTGAGGGTGAGCAATCTAGCCATGACATCCTTGCAATGCATTCCATTAGAAAGGGAAAAACGGACAACTTGAAACATATGTTCACGAAGAGTTAATTCACCCTCACCATCAAAACTTAAATTTGGACAGGTTATGAGTAGATTCTGCAGGGATAGTAATCTCAATCTATTTAAAATACATCCCTGAATTATGATTTTGGAAAGAGCCATTTTGGATGAGAGACTAAGAGAAAACTCAGCGACACAACCTGACATCTGGCCCTCCTTTCAGCACAATTTTGTTGACAGTGCTAGAAATCTGTCAACTAAGGGAGTCTCCCTGATGTGAAGTCCCAATTAGATCTCACATCATTTGGGATAGGAACCCCATCTGGAGTATTGGCCCGACTGCCATATATTATTATATATTTTCCTTGGCTTAAGCTATCAACAAGAGAGACAAGCGCGTATGTAAATGTGCAAAAGGAAAGTAAGTGTGCTTGGTGAATGTTTGGCTGCAAGTGTATCAAGGTTCTTCTACTATAGAGGGAGGAAAAGTGAGCCTCTAAGAGAGAGGTAATAGTACCACCCTAGTAGAGGCACACACAAGCGAAAAGAGAATCACCTAACATCAAGTAGAATAGTCCACATAGATGCGATAATTGTTACAACCATTACAACACATTTTCAATAAGATAAGCACTAAAATAACCAAAAATAGTTCAAATACATTAGTACAAGTGAAATAAAACATGAATCATAAACATTCATGGAACAGTCTTACAAATATTCACAATCCAAGCATGAAAACATGTTGGCTATTAGGCTTCAATTATTAAGTAAAAGTCCCAAGATACATGAATACAATAAACATCACTAGATCCAAGAGTGTTGGAGCCACGACTTTCTCCCAAAAAGTACTGAATTTGTCTCTTTGATGCCTTATGGGGGAAGACAAGGTGAAAAGGCATTTGCATGTACAATGAAGGTGTATATATAAAAAAATGGGGTGATCCTTCACCTCCCTTGTGACTCTTTGACTACCCTCATGACTCTTTAACTTCTCTATCACTTTTCAACTCTTATATGAATCTTCATATTATGGACATGACTCTTGGACATCAACTTTAAAATAAATTTTCCAATCCTAAATTTGCATGATCCACAAAATAATGTGGCACATGATGACTCATGACATGACATGACATGACATTGCTGACATGGACTGCATGATGACATGGCAATGTCAAGTCAATCTTTGCTGTTGCTTTCTTTGATAAAATATGTATCCAAAACTTCATCTTCGTAAGAGATATGTTTTTCTCTTTATATCCACCCTCTAATGGGTTCTGAATAAATATGGAGTCTTCATGTGGTCATAATATTTTATCTTATGTTATATTCCGGTGTTCCTTCATCTTCTCAGTTGATGATCATCTTATCTCTTCATCTCTACAAGTGTCTTCCAATATGGTCTCCTTCTCCTTTTCCTCCATCATCATCCATTCATGATAAGATAGAGTACCTGCAACAAAAATCCATTCATGACAAGACAAGATTAGTCAGAAAAATCCTAATTTAACATGCTTCATGAAATCACTTGTTAGGGTAGGGAACAGGTGACTGATTGAGTGATTGACTTAGGGATTGCGTAGTTTTATGGGCCAAGGTCTGAGACTAAGGCTTGAGACTACGCAATACATTGTTCAAGATGGTCAGGGTCAAAGGATTGTGCAATTGAGGGACTCAAGAGCTCAGGTTGGAGGTTTGAGCCTTGAAACTGCATAATACGCACTTCTGGAGGCCTCGACAGAGGGACTGTGTAGTTGAGGGACTAAAGGGATCAAGATAGAGGCTTGAGGGTTGAGGCTATGTAATGCACATTTCTGAAGGCCTGGGTTGAGTGGCTGCGCAGTTGAGGAACCTAAGAGGTTAAGCTTGAGGCTTATTGTTTCCCAATGAGCAATTCAAATAGGAGAACAAGCTAGGATATTGCACAATTAAGGGGTTCAAGGCCTCAAGCTTGAGACTGGAGGCTTGAAGTTTCTCAATGAAAAATTTAAGAGGGAGAGATGCCAAGTGATTACGTAGTTTAAGATCTCAAGGCCAAGGCTTGTTACTTAAGATTTCATTGGGCACAAAGAAGGTTAAATGGAGGTAAGGATTAAGCAGTTTTGGAGCTCATGGGCTGGGCTTGAGCACTGAGATTTCATAGTGTAGAGTTCTGGGAGGCATAAATTGTGTATTGCACAATTCCAAGAGGAAAGGTTGTTGCTTGAGGATTGATATTGTGTAATGCATAGTCCAAGAGGGATGAATGAGGTTGAGAGGCCCAGTCGGGGAGTTTTCCAAGTTTTGACTAAGTGTTGGATTAGTGAGAGAGTTGAAAAAAATCAAGATTTGAACATGATCACACACTTAGTTCACTTGATGACACAACATGGAAAATTATGAACACATGAGTAACATTCTTTCCTCAATGCGACAACATTGTGATATCTCACTCCAATTGTGATAGTGAAGATACACTTTGTGACGATAATGACGATACTTGTTCGACATTGCTTGAAACTTTAGAAATGAGTACAATACATGTTTACATGATAAGGAAAATTCATTAACATAAATATTACCCCTTGAAACAACTAGAACAAGCTTTTGTACAATATGCAACACTTAACATGCTAAAAGATGACACTTGCGGTATGTGTTGTCACTCCTCCGGATCTCCAAGGCTGAGGAAAAGTCTAGCTGAGGCAACCACAAACCAAGATTTTGACTTGGTAGCTAGCCCTACCAAGACGGAGAAGGCTCTATCCAAATAATCACAGCTAGGAGGGCTAGATGGATTAGGGTTTTAGGCTAGGTATAAAGTGTAGAGGTTGTTTTATTTGATTTAGTGGGGTTATTGATGGATGAGGGTATTAGGTCAAAGAGGCTAGGTCAGGGCATATGAGATATGATTACAGACATCCAAAGGGGCAAGGTAGGCAGTAGGCTTAGCACTTAAAAGGTGATTTGGTGAGTTGGTTTAAGACTGATGAGGAGTTAGGAAGAGCATAAGAGATGTATTCTTCCTAAACTGAAGAAAATGGACAAATTATGATAACTGAATCTGTTGCTTGCGTGGTTGGAATCACTTCAATCCACTTAGTAAAGTAGTCTGTAGCTATCAATATCCACTTGTGTTGTGCGGATGATGATGGGTTAATCTCACCTATGAAATCTAGGCCCCACTACTGAAAAGGTGCATGAACTGATATAGGTTGTAGAGGAAAAGGAAGAAGTTTTCTCTTACCTTGGAAAACTTGACACTCGTGACAACTCATCACTGCCTTATAGATATCAGCAAAAAGTGTGGGCCAATAATAACCTTCTCTCAATACTTTGTTGGTCATGGTCTTCTAGTACAAATGGCCCCCACAATCTCCTTTATGGAAGTCATTTATTACTTTTTAGACTCATCTTTGGTCAAACAATTCAGCAATACACCTCTAAGATGCTTCCAATAAAGTTTGTTGTCCATAATGCAATATTTAGAAGACTTCAGCTTCAGTGACCAACTCTTAGCCTTAGACATGCCTAGAGGTGAATTTAGATGTTTCAAAACATAAATAATATCATAATATCGTGGAGATGATAAAAGGATATCGAATACCTGAATGAGATCTTCTTCTTCTTGATTGTCGGACAATGCCGCTACAATGTTAATATCTAGAGCATGGAGATTTGACTCTGCCAGGATTTTGGCTAAGCCTTGACCCTTGATCAGTTTGGTAGGCTTGATCTCAATATCATATTCTAATAATGTTGCTATTCATCTACCTCTTCTACATTCTGGGTCATTCTACACAAGAACTTTTTTTACCGCTACATTAGGCACATAAGCAAGTGTATGTGAATGTAAAATGTAAACTCTAAAATATTTCGCTGCCTTTACCGAATCCAAGGCTTGTTTCTCAATGATGTTGTACTTAAGGGCTGCATCCCTGATATTGCAACTGAAAAATGTTATTGGCAGCTTGGTTTTGTCTCTTTTTTCCATTAATATTACTGCCATGGTATGTTCAGAAGCAAAAGAGAATATAATAAAATCATTGCAGTAATCGAGACTAATTAAAATAGGGGCAGTGGTGAGGGAAAGCTCTACTACATGAAAAGACTTGCGGACTTCTTTGGACCACTTTACATCATTCTCTTTTTTCAACATATTTGTCATCTCTCTAAGATGCTCAACCAAATTAGGAATAAATCTGCATATTAAATTCATCTTACCGTTGAATGCTTGGATTTCTTTCTTGCTGTGAGGGAAATCAATTTGTTGAATAACTTCTACCTGTGAAGGGTCTATCCAGATGTCTTCCATTGAGATGATGTGGCCGAGAAGTTTTCCTTCCTCCATAGAAAACAAACTTTTCTTCGGATTGAGAGAGATCCTGAACTTTCTACATCTCTGGAGAATAAATCTTAAATGATGCAAATGTTCATCATTTGAATGTGAAAATATTGTTACATCATCTAAATATACAACCAGGAAAACATCTTTTTCATTGGAAAAGGCTATATCCATAGCACACTGAAAAGTGGCCCCTGCATTTTTTAGACCGAATGGCATTTTTTCATATTTGAATGTGCCCCAAGGTGTGGTGAACGATGTCTTGTCCTCATCATCCTCGTGCACTAAAATCTAATTGTAACCAAAATAGCCATCGAGTAGTGACATCCAAGTATCACTAACAACTATATGAAGGATATGGTCCATTTTGGGAAGCGGATAATTATCTTTCAGAGATACTTTGTTTAAGTTTCTGAAGTCTACACATAACCTAATTTCTCCGGTCTCCTTTCTCGTTGGGACTAGATTTGATATCCAATCAGAAAATATGATGGGAAAAATGATGCCCGCCTTGAAAAGTCTGTTAATTTCTTTCTCTATGGATGGAAGCAACCTTGGGTTAATCCTTCTTAGATTTTTTCTAAAGGGATTTTGACCCGGTTTAATTGGGATGGTATGCTGAATTATTTTCTTGTCATACTCCATTAAATCTGCAAAATCCCATGCAAAAACATCAGAAAATTCAGACAATAAATGAATATATATATCTGTTTTACCTCGGGGGATAATGTTTTGAACATCTTGATCATTTTTGGTTTGTCTGTTGTTCCAATGTTCATGTCTTCGACACCTTTCTCCATAGGAACTAATGTAGGCTTCCTTACTACATCATCTTGATCAAACAAGTCTTCCAAAAGTACAAGACCTTTCGAAATATTGTTGTCCTTCAACTATAGTATATCAACTTGGGTTGCCTTGATGACTTGATCATCCTTGTCGTAAACTTCATCCATGGAAGAATTCTCAAACTCTCCTTTACTTTGAAGGAAATTATTTACCTACTTTTCATCCCAGAATACTTGCCAATATCACAAGTTGTTAGGAACAAAGGGATGATGCTTTACATGAATCTCAAATTTCCTATTTGAAAACATGGGGATTTTGAAATTTCTTGCAGCTATAGCCAAAGAATCTACCAGATTTTGACTCCTCCGTACAACTGAAAGTGTATATTCCATAAACATTCTCAAAATATCTAAAAAAAACATTTCTATATTGTCTCATCCGCAGATGGTGAGCTTGATATTCACCTTTAACTTGCTTCATCACAAGTTATGAATCACCATACACAAAGATTGTGTGTGCAACCAATCTTTTCAAGATCTTTAAGCCTGTGATCAACGCTTCGTACTCCACCTCATTGTTAGTGCAATCAAAAGCTAACTTGTATGAACATAATCTAACATTCTGAGGGACCTCACCTTGATGATGATGTGGACTTCGGATCCAAATGCCAATTCCTACCCCATCTTTCCCAAGAGCACCATCAAGGTCCATGGTCCAAAGACCGTGCTCCTCTTCTAAGGGTTGTAAATCTGGTCTCTGCTTTGGGTCAATTTTCTGAACTTTCTCTTCAGGTTGTTCTGAAATTTCCATTACCTTCTTTGATTGTTTTTCTAAGCCTTTCTCTGACTTGTCCTATGGTTGTTTAGATGAACTTGGCAACTTTTCTTTTTCCTGATCTAAATATGTCCTTATACAATTGGAAATCTCTGGTACATCCTTAATTTCCACAAGCTGACTATCTACATCATTCATTCCACTATCATTATATAAAATAAATGACTCTAAATCTGTATGTACAACATTTATAGGATGATTATTGGGCTTCTCCTTGCTAGTTATCATGAATTTCATTTTTGTTTCTCAGTATAATTTCATCATTTTTTCTGAAAACCGGAATAGTGGCATAGGAGAAGTCTAACTATAGTGTGCCTCATAGTTTCGCTCCCCATGACCTTGACAATAACATACCAAACCATGGTGGTATATCAGCTACCACCACATCCATTAAGACATTCTTTGTCGAGATTTAGTTGAGGGATACTACCAAATATTTTATTAGACCAATACAACAGACCCTATCGAAATCAAAAGAATACAAGTCATGGTATTCACGAGTTATATCTAGACCCAAATTTTCCATGATGGCCTTGGGCATTAAATTATGGAAGGTTCTAGAGTCAAGCATGGAGTTACGAAGGATGTACTGATGGATTCTTAAACTCGGGTAAAATGGAGGAACCTCACTATCTTCTAACTGACCATCTATGGCTGGACCAAAAATCAATTCAGGCTAGTCGTCTTCAACATTAACCATGTCGGACATAGGGTCAACTTTCAGCATTTTAATTATATTAGACTTGTAATGGCTATTTTTTACAAGTTCAGTAAGAGGGATTGACACTTTCAACTTTGAAATTTCAGTTTCTAAATTGAATGAGCTAGATTTATCTATCTATATTTGGATGATGTCTCTTTTCTCGAGCAGATCTTTTGATGTCTGATCTTTCTTCTGACTGTCATGGTCCTTGTTTGGATTGTTTGTAGACAAATGATTTACTTTGTTTTGGTTAGCTGGTGCCATCTCTTTGCCTTTAATTTGATTACCTTGAGGAATTGTCTTCGGTTGAGTATCCTTTTGCTTTGATGTCCTTTTCTGGATGGGAGTGATTGGGACATCTCTATTTCTCAAGGAATATTACTTCTACTGAGAGCTGAGTGCATTCCAGTATCCTCTTTGATAATCATCTGATTGGGTTTCCAATGTATATTCATTTCCCAGGATGTAGTCTTCATATTTAGGTTCCTTCATCTTCTCGACATACTTCTCATTTTCAATCAAGAAAATGGGATGGTAATATTCCCTAAAGAAGTGGTTTTCTTCAACAATCGGGTTTGTTTCATCCTCTGATTCCCCTTGAGCATAATTTTGCTGCAAGGGTGTATGAATATCGTGCTAAGACGTTGATGCCTCAGGAAATTTTTGCTCTCTTTGTTTTATCATGTATTGAGTTTGATGTTGGTTTCTGAAATTTGGATTCCTAACTTGTGGCTCCTGCTGTCTATCTAAATTTATCATTTGGTCAACCATCCTCTCCATGGTTCTGATCATAGAATCTAGTTTGAGATTGGTGGAAGAAGAGGGTTCTTCTTTGATTGTTACTTTCTTCTCTGGTTTCTCATGTTTCAACTAAGACTTTTTAATCATCAAGTTTGCTTCCACACTTACTGCATTATTTCTCATTTCTTCCAGAGTGGCAGGATCTCTTTCCCTCGATAAGCCATCTCTGGATCAAAAGCATCTGGATAATGTTAAAGTGTTAAATTAGGTGGAGTTTTCATGTTATCTGGAATGGACTTGTAGATCTTATTGAACCTTATAGTAAACTCCTAAACCATCTCGTTAAGATTCCTTTTCAATGTATTGTATTCTACCAATATCTGTAATGGATTCTTCTTTTCCTGCCACCTAGCTAAGAACAACTCATTTAACCTCTATGGGGTATCAATGGAGCAAGATGCCAAACCGTAGAACCATTTTTTCACATCTCCAGAAAAAAATTGAGCCATTAGTCTCATTTTGGCATCATCTTCATCAACCTCCTCTAAATCAATGAAATCAACCATCTTGTCAATATGTTGTTGTGTTGTGATTCTCGGGCTACCATCCAAAAGACGAAGTCTCTAGCCATAGGTCTGAGGTAAAGCTGCCAACTAACCAGGTAATTGTAAGGGAGTAAATCTCGCCATGACTACTGGGGGAGGGTGTACGAGGATTACAATGGGTTGAGTTGGCTGGGATGAAGATGGAGGTGCGAATATGGTTATTTTCAAAGGTGCAATAGAGGGTATGGCAAAAGGTAAGCTTTCAAGTTGATATTGGATATAGGATTTTTCTGCAGTAATTTGTAATTGATCAACTAGGCTTTGAAGTTTCTCAAAATTAGACCAAACCTCATGCTCTAGTTTTGAACGCTGGGATGTAGCAGAAGGTTGATTAAACAAATATTTTGAGGCGGGTAAGTATGAATCAAAATTTATGGGATCAAACACTACCTTTGTAAGGCAAGACTCAGACATTGAACGAAATAGGGATAGCTTGAATTTAATATCAAAAGGAATATCCTCAATACTCAGTATCTAATTTGGTAAGGAAGGGGTCCTTTCCAACTTTGTGCTTTCAGTCTCAGCAAAAGGGACTTTAGGTTTTCTTAACAATCTTTCAGGATAATCAATAGGAGAAGGAGGGTTCGGGTCAGAGTTTGACCTGGTATATCTTTTCGGAGCCAAAATCTTAACAGGGTCAAAGACTATGTAAGGTAAAATATTTCAGACTTGAACGGAACAAAGAAAGTTTCAAACTTCACCATCGAGGAATTTCTTTCAATAGAAAATTTTAATAGGTAACGATCAAGAGCTTACCAATGGAATGAGGTTTGATTTTAACTTGTGATTTATAAACTTCTTTTCTTTTTGAACAAGATCTGATATCTTGGACTGAATCAGCTGGATCAGGATGCAGAATTGGATCTTATTTGTCTCCTTGAAGCCATCTCTATAATCTTGACACTGTAATTATAGAATCAGCCTTTTTGAAACTTAGTCCCACCATCTAAAGAACCAAATTCCAATGAAAACTTGACATACACCCAGGGAAAATGAATCTTTCATCCCCGACAACGGTGCCAGTATGTTATCACTCCTCTGGATCTCTAAGATTGAGGAAAAGGCTAGCTGAGGTAACCACAGACCAACCTTTTGACTTGGTAGCTAGCCCTACCAAGTCAGAGAGGGCTCTCTCCAAATAATCACAGCCATGAGAGCTAGATGGATTAGGGTTTTAGGCTAGTTATAAAGTGCAGAGGTTGTTTGATTTCATTTGGTGGGGTTATTAATGGATGAGGGTATTAGGTCAAAGAGGCTAGGTTAGGGCATATGAGATATGATTACAGACATCCAAAGGGGCAAGGTAGGCAAGAGGCTTAGCACTTAAATTGTGATTTGGTGAGATGGTTTAAGACTGATGAGGAGTTATGAAGAGCATAGGAGATTTATTCTTCCTATACTGAAGAAAAATGGACAAATTATGATCATTTTCCCAAAACAGAGCATGAGAAAACATGTATTTTGCCTATAAACTTGAAAATTACCATATAACAGACATGAAATACTTTATGAGCATAAAAAACATTCATACAAATGATCACAAAGAAGAAACAATGATAAACATTCATACCACATGTATCCCAAAGAAATAGCTGCAACTCATCTATTAATATTGGCCAAAATCTGATACAATAGTGTCTCTGATCTCTAGTACAACATCCAACTGAGTCCAAACTCTAAAAACAGAGAGTAAATAGAAGATATAGACATAAAAACAAACTCCTCCCAACCTCAGGGGTCGAATCCATGAGAGGGGGAGCAGTTCCACAAAAATCTGAACTAATAGCTAGAGTGTAGGGTGGTCAAAGTGACTCATCCCTAATTACATTGAAACTAATTCATTACACCTGGTGGAGTCTATTTACCTAATGTATTTACCCCTAAGTAATAGTAAAAGACCATAATTACATTTTCAATATCAATTACATCAATAAAATGTTGATTTCCATAGCTGAAAATCAAATCTGGAGAAGAACAGTGAAAAATCAGGAAAATTGTCAAGTGCGCCATCTTTCTATCAAGTGTGCCATCACAGTGTCCAACTATTCATTCCAAAGCCTGAAGGATCTGTTAATCATATAGTTGATGAATTTTCCTTTAAGCCCATTTATTTAGTACCTTCCTTTTTCTACCATAAAACCAGGTCTCCACGACCACGAGCTTAGGCCCTGGGCGTTAAGCTCTTTTAAGCCCTACGTGGGCCAAAAATCTGTGTTAATGGCTCTGCGCCATTAGTTTATTTCTATGTGAAATAACCAAACACCATCCCAAAGGTCTGAGCTCCCTTTCTCCTGGCTCTTTTATTTGTGCCATGCCCTTGGTCTCGTTTCTATGTGAAATAAGCCAAGGGATAAGTTCAGGGACTTAGCCTAGAAATCCCTATCTGACATTTGCATTGTGTACACTATAGTAATCTACCAGGGTAAAACCTGCAGGATGAGTTGTCCTGGTGGGGTCCTCCTAATGAAAATCTAATTGGTTGTCGCCTTTGCCCTGTCAGTGGTGACATGTCCCAGTGATTTTATTTTTGGCGCCTTCCTTGGTTTCTCCTTTTATAAGTGGTCGAACTGGGTCTTGCAAGCTTAGCTATTATGCGAGGTCCACTCGATGCTTTTCTAATTGGATTTTTCTCTATCAACCTACCACCATTCCGGACAAACTCCTCCTGGATCTTTCACTTTGTGCATTTTTATTAACCGTCGGGGTCATAACTCTAGGATGATTTCATAATGATATCACTCTTGTAACATTTCGACCTATAGTGGTGACACGTGTCACCTGGAAATATCCCACTTAGGTAATTGAAAACCTCAAATATGTATGACATGTGTCCACCATTATTTGGTTGTGCTAACATCACCTTCTTCCCTCATCTAGCCCAATTGGATGTTGCCACTTATCCTTCCAAAGGAGAGATAAAGGGTCCCAAGGCCTTGGTTTTGCAACCGTTTTCTTTATTAATCTATTTTCCAAAAACCACCGGATTGAAGCACTGCCCTTGACACCAATCCTATGTGGTGTGTGGTTTTTGGAGGAATGACCTTAGGGTGGATCTCTACTATTGGTATACATGATCAAAGGTGTGGGAAACCACCTTTATTGATCACCAATACCTCTATCTATGGTGCTGTCAAAAAATTTCCACATGGCGTGGTGCTTACCTCTTCTATTCTCCTGTTGAGCCAAAACTATATTGCATTGACGCTTTTTTATGCCTTCGAGAATGCAACTTCAAGCTAGCCCTCGGTGGTCTAAGATTTAGAAGAGGGAACCTCCCACTCGAATCTCATTGGCTGACTCTTTCTGCCATTTTCTGAAGCTTTACTTCTATGAGCTATATCAAATCGTTTGGGGTAACTATGACAAGGTAAGCCCGTCGAGTGGGTTCCACCTATTTCCAATGAAAATTGTTTCCACTACAAATATGTCTTCCAAGTTTACCTGTTTCTTTCGCTTAGAGGCTCCACTAGTCTTGCTACTAAGTTTGGAACTTAAGCCAACTTTGGCTACGCACCAAAGGCTCACCCAAACACCTTTAACTCTATAATATTTGATAAAACTTTGATTCTCACAATCTAGAAGGATTTTTTTTTATCTTCCATATATTGTTGGAAATATCTTCCAGATATCTATCTATTTGAATTGGTTTCACCTGCATCTGAGATGATCTATTGCTCTAGAATTGGCTCCAAAGCCTTTGCACCTTTCTGTCACCATGCTTTTCCTTTTCCTTTGATTTTTTTATGCCACCTCTACCATTTATTTTGCCTTTTCTTGTAGAGACAATACCATTATCAATTCTCTACAATTTCCATTCTTTGCCTTGGCCAACAATGTCTTCCTTGTCCATCAATTTCCTTTGCCACCAATGACAGCATATTTTCCAACGCAATTGCCTTTTCCAATATTTGCCATTTCCTTTACCTTTACCTTTTCCTTTGCATTTCTTTTCCTTTTCCATTTTTTCCATCAATGGAAACACATTTCCAACAATATCTCCCTTTGACATTGGAGGAAACTGTTATCGGGAAATCTAGTGTCCATGCAGAGTTGCTAGTCCCACTAAGACGAGTAGCTATCTTAGAAACAAACAAACTAAAGTTACTTTCGTTTTCCTTTATGAAAAGTAGATAGGAGAGGAGCAAAGAATACCAACCTCAATATTTCACTTGGTTCCTTGCTTGTTCCTTCTCCCCTCTGACGGATCTTTGTCGCTCCTCCCTTGATTACTCCGCTTCAAAGAGTACCTGCAAATTCAAAGCAGCATAATACCTTCAAAGTACAAAGATCTACAATCATAAACAATATAGGACCATATATATATTGACCACACAAATGCATATATCATCAAACATACAAGAATGTGGAGGAAAACT
>APFE030301949.1:42759-70560 GCA_000404065.3 Pinus taeda
CTTGTCGCAGTTGTTCCTCAAAAGGGGTAAAAAATCAAATGGAGGCATATGATCAGCTAAAAATAGAGTGGAGGTGATGGTAAGAACACAACCAAGGCTCAAAAGCTGATGATAATGTGTTCGCAATGGTCATTTACAGAAGGTGGTTTCATTTTTTAATGAGCTTAAACTCTGGTGGAACATATGCTCATTGCTAGGTTTATTTTTTAACGAGCTTGAACTTCGCGTAAAACTGCTCGTGGATAGGCTTATTTTTTTAAACGAGCTTGAACTTTGCATAAACATTTCTCGTGGCGGGTTTATTTTTTAACGAGCTTGAACCCTGCAGTAACACTACTCGTGGAGGGTTTATTTTTTAATGAGCTTGAACCCTATGGTAACACTGCTCGTGGCCTGGTTTATTTTTAAATGAGCTTGAACCATGCAACAACATATGCTCAGATTCAGTTTCATGTTTACACAAGCTTGAAACGAAAATCTATGCTTGTTATAAGTTCGCATGCCCCCAGCATAATAACGCAAATTGAGGTGCATGCCCCCCAAGCTTCATTGCATTCAACGAGGTGGTTGGAATGAAGGTTTACCTTTGAGATCTTTGAAAGACTCGACTTGGAAAGGGAGTTGTTTCATTTTTTAATGAGGTTGACAAAGTAAAAGAACTATCCTCATTACTCCTTGTTTCATTTTTTAACGAGGTTGACACAAGATAAGAACCATCCTCGGAATCCACCATATTTACAGTATTTGATAGAAAATCAAAAACTGAAGGATGATTAAGGTCACTGGAATAATCTTCGTGGTAATCCCGAAGATGGGAATGATGGTGGTGATTTTCCCATGGTGCCTCTCCTATCATCATTGACTGAATGATTCCTTTGTCTGTAGAATGTACATGCGACCAAGGATCTGAAGAGGTACCATATTCCTTAGACCTATCTATCCAAACACTCGATGAGCGTTGATTTGGGTTTGCCCCCCAGGCCAAGAAAATTGATTTCTACAATATTTCTAAAATGGCGATGATCCATGCTGACAAAATGTTCAGGAATCTTCCAAATTTTTTAGATATAGAAGATATCATATTGCAGGTTTCCACCGTGGTCACTTCCGCCAGATTACTCGGAGGCGGTAGGGTGAAAGTACCCATCAAGGCAGGTTATTTTAGGAGGCCTACTCCAACATTTTGAAGTGATTGAGAGCTTCCATGGATCATTGGAATGCTTCCCGTAACTTGTGATCTATTGGGGAGGAAGGTTTGTTGATCAACTATTGTAATTCCTCCTTGAAAAGGAAATGTAATCTTTCTAAAGTATGTTGACACAACTGCAGCCATAGCATAAATCCAAGGCCTTCCCAGTAGGATGTTGTAATCGAGGTTTCCATCGATAACTTCAACATCAATTTCTACTATTGTGCTCCCCAGTTCAACTTGCAAGTTACTTAAAATCCCATATGGGGTGTATGTTCATCCATCGAATGCTTTTAACATCATTGACAATCGCGACAAGGGTGGTGATCCTAACTCTTTCCAGCAACTCATTGACATAATACATGTAGATGCCCCCTCATCAATAATTGTTCAATGAACAGTTTTGTTGAGGGATTTCACTTGGATGAGGAAAGCGAGTTGAGTTGGTAACTGAGGGTCGTATCCTTTATGATTAAAGGCCACAATATTGGAATCCGCTGTGTCAATCCCACCTGTTGCTGATAATAGAACCTGCTTCTGGGAGGGGCAATTTTACGGTACCTCAAGTGTCGACATAGCAGACGGCGATTGGGCCAGGTCCTCTACTATATTATAATTCTGTGCTACTCTGACATGAGGATTAAATGTTGATTTGTGTACTACTCCCTTTAGCGGCTTTATCATTAGCTCAGGAATGATCGGTGGCACAACTTCGGTCGAAGTTGTTGTCAAACTACTAGGTTGATCATTAGCCTTGTTGTTCGACAGCTGTGGATTCTCGTAATATTTATTCCTTTTCAATATCAAAGCATCATTTTGTTCTTTTGAAATGGACAACATAGGCACTTGGGATGGGGAAGCATTGTCACTAGCAACCACATTGGTTCCCGGGTTTGGAAACGGATCAGTTAATACCGTTGAGGTTTTTGAACTCTTAAAGAGTTTCTTAGCTTCAGCTTTATGTGGACAATCTCTCGTCCGATGATCCTCATTGCATATCTGACACCCCACAGGGGGTTTCCTTTGCCCATAAGGGTTTGCAGAAAATTTTTCAAGAGACGACTCCTCCTGTTTCTTCTTTTTCCCTTTCTTTTTCTTCTTGCCCCCTAGTTGCTTCGGTTCTTTGCCTTTGTCAATTGACACATCATTTACCTCTGAGGCGAGAAGTTCTTCATTTTCATTTTGACTAGAAACCGTACGAGCTTTCTTCGATGTAGCCTTTATGGTTTTCATGCTAGTCATACCTATCACAACATCACTGGCATGTGAGTCTTTGTTTCATTTAGGAGGGGGAGTAACGGAAAACTCTGGTCTAGAAGCATTAGGGATTTTGTCATAGAGCATGCCAGACTGAGTATAGATCAAGTCCAGATATTGCGCACGAGCAATGACTTGCGCTTCAGTGATGACCCCTCCCTTTGCCACATCTTCTGTGATAGAAGGTAATAATGACTTAATAAACCATTCAGCTAGTAGTTGACCAGGAATATATATTTTTACCATTCTACGACGACGTCGCCACTCATGAATATGATCAAATATGTGAGTGGTCGTCGTCTGTTTGAAATTGGTAAGAAGCTCTATTCCTATTTCGTACCTTATTGGTAACTGAAAATGGTTAAAAAGGTCGTGGCAAGGGTGCTAAAGTTATCAAAAGAAGCTCTGGGCAATTCAATGTGCCATTTTGTTTCCGGACCAGTTAATGTTCACTAAAAAAGGTAAAGCCTAATCGAATCATCATTGAGAGTGTTGGATGAACACCACAGATGAAAGGTCATCACATGATTCGACGGGTCTTCACCCGAAGTTCCATTAAATTTAGGAATATCTAACGGAAGTTTATGAGGAATCATCAGCCACCAAGGGGCATAAGCAATTGGATCGTTTGTTAACCGATTTAGATCTGGTAACTCTAAAGTCGCCATGAATGGCAACTGTTGATTCAGGTTTAGCGAAGCATACCCAGGATAAGATGGGATTGCCTGAGCAGTGGGTTCTTTTCATACCAGCGTAATGCATTTGATGCTGATAATTTTTGTAAGGTTGATGAGCATAACCATTTTGATATGATTGTTGTTGACCATTTTGGATATACGGCTGCCCATTACTCGCAAAGACTTGTTGCTCATATCCTTGGTAAGCTTGTTGGAATTGCGGTTGTTGATATTGCACCAACCATGGTTGTGAAACCATTTGTTGCTGTCCAATACTGGCTATTTGACCAAGATGACGGGTAATAGTACCTATTTGAACCTAGGTTGGTCCGATTAGGGAGCCACTAATCGGTGATTGCGGCTACGTCATGGAGATAGGAGGCTGTTGTATTACGATCTGAGGAACTTGAGGTTGCATACAACAGGCAACGCTTGTACTTGCGACACTGTCACAATGGCTGGTGTAGTGGGGATATTTGACATAGGTAGGCTTTGTTGCATTGAGTATATAACTCTTGGTTGTTGAGGTAGTATTGGCACCCAACTGCTGGATGTAATTCCAACATGACCCAAATTTTTTTGCGAACTCCCATATGGTTGTTCTCCCGGAGAAAACAAGGAAAGGGCATACTGCCCCCCATATGGCAGAAATCCAGTGCTTAAAGGGATGATTGGCCTTTGGGGACCAGACTGCCCAAATTGATACTATTGCGAAGGATCAATTTGCTGAGACTCAACATAAGAGATTCCAGATATTATTTTGGATGAACAAACGGGAACAGACCATACTATCGAAACAGTCCCTGGATGGACTCCATCTAGTGGTTGAGAGCTACTTGGGACAGATGGTACACTAGCGAACATTGTTGGAGTAGCAACAGGAGGTTCTACTACTGCTGCGTCAGATGACACAGTCCTAGATGTCGACAGTTGTTTAGACATATCTAGTCTATCCAAAAGATTTCCTAGAAATTCTACAGGAACTTGCGATGAAGGGAGACTAACTTCAGATGAAGAAGGATATAGGGTGATCCCGGCTCCAAAATGCAATGGAGTACTGGATGGAGGATCCTCCACAATCTCTTCTATAGCAATAAATCTGGGTGGGAGAGGTAGACCGTCAAGTCCATAAAATATTTTTAGTGCCGAAGAAGGTATAGACTCTGCAGTGACAATTGTTGGAGGGGTAACACCTTCTGAATCAACTGAAGATGGAGCTGATTCAGGAATAGAAGCATTTACCGTTACACTAGGATCAGTTCTAATGTCCTCTTGTGGCCGCGGAACTTCTTCTATAAAGGCAGGGGTACCAAAGATGGTTGGAGTAACCGGAGTCCCTAAGGATGTTGGAACACAAGTTCCAAGCAAACCAGGGGACTTTGACCCGGTTAAACGAGTTCGCTTTGTCCGGAATAGTTTCGTTTCCGGAGTCAAATATGGTTGAATCATTAATCTCCGCGAATGATGGGGCTTCGATTGACTTTCTTCCACGATTTTGGATTACTCAGTCAACTCAAAATAAAGGGGAAAAAGTGATTCCGAATTAAATGAATTTTAGACGCTTTAACACAACTCACTTTTTCAATTTTTAAGAGTCAAGAAAAAGCTAAATATGACTCTAGTCGCCTTCGATTTTTAATGAGCCTGAAGTGACAAGTGCTCAGATGGACCTTTTCCTTTAAGGAGTCTCAAAAGGAATGAAAGAGACTACTCTGGAAATCTAGACAGAGGGATTACCAAACCAATCGCAAAACTGTATAATAATTTTTACGCTACGGCAGTCAATCTTCCCGAATGCTATGTTCAATGCATTGCGATCGATAGGGTGGCAGACACAGCTTCCTAAGGATAAAGGATATAGCCTATTGTGGTCTCCCAATATATACTCGACGGTACATGGGTGCACAAGTCCATACTGGCACTTGTCGTCTCAAAGAGGAGGAATCACCCAACCTACAATGAAAGTGATAGTTACCAGGCTTTACGACACCGGAATACATCTCTAGCCTAGACTTCTAAATGTTGTGTGTTAGGTTCAAAGCATTTTTATGTTCATTGAGTTTATTTTACAGTTGATCTTTCTTAAGAAGTTTGCCTTTCAGGTTCATCGCATGATGTAGATGTACAATTCCTAAAATGCAATCTAAGATGATAAACAATCGTTTAATCTTCTTTTTGCAATGAAAATCCTAGCTACTAAGGAGAGAGAAGCGGGATTCTTTCAACATAGAGCAGAGAGCACACACTTAGATGCACTGTCCTAAATCAAAATCAACAAGAAGCCTAAATGCAAATGCACAAGCATGTATTTGTTTTCGCTTTCTTAATGTGTGAATGAAAAAAAGAATGCGAAGTACAAATCTGAATCATTTCAAGTGATAGTACTAATGATTTTCTCTTTAAAAGACGGAAGGAAGATAATGACGACACTTTGGGATTTTGAATTGAAAACTGCTTTCGACACTTGAAAAACTATTAATTCAAATCAAATACAAGAGTAACAGTGTAATCGACTATCAAGAACAGTAGGATTCTTTTCTTTGACTGAAAACGACACTTCCAAATCAAAAGATGACAGTTTGATTATGCTACTTCTTTGTAAAGGAGAACCGTAAATGGCGAACAATACATAAAAACATTTACAGTTCCTTGTACAATGGAGGCTAAATCATGCAAAGGAAGGGAGTTTCCACAGTGGTATACTAATCATAGACAGCGAAACTCCTGAATAAAACTGAAGAGAGTGAACAAAAAACCAAAATCTGGAAGCACAAAAAGTCTTATCTTATCATCACACCTTTAACACAAGGAAAGAGTGGTGCATCTCACCTACTGCACATGGGAGGTGCAATGCATCCAGATTCCCAAGAGGAGAAAGTGTGATGGTCTAGGGACGAGACTTCAACTTGGTTCTTGGTCACAGTTTGTAGCTTAGTTCAAGGATTTAGGCCGAGCTAATGATAGTTAGTAAATGCAAATCATAAGGGCTGATCTAATGAGGCTACTTGAGCCACCACCAGGGCAATTAGGATGTTTGCAAATCAATTGTTCAGTTTATAAACAAAACCCGAGATAGACTGAAGCAGCATTGATCTACTTTGCACTTGCATAGCAAATGCAGTTCGAAGGCTAGCTGGCTTAACTTCAGGCTCCATCTGTAAGTTTATAAAGAAAACAAATATAGACAAGAAAACAAGCTATTCTCTCCCCAGCGGAGTCACCATTTTGTTATCGGGAAATCTAGTGTCCATGCAGAGCTGCTAGTGCCACTAAGACAGGTAGTTTTCTTAGAAACAAACTAACTAAAGTTACTTTCGTTTTCCTTTATGAGAAGTAGATAGGAGAGGAGCAAAGAATACCAACCTCAATCTTTCACTTGGTTCCTTTCTTGTTCCTTCTCCCCTCTGACGGATCTTTGCCGCTTCTCCCTTGATTACTCCGCTTCAAAGAGTACCTATAAAGTCAAAGTAGCATAATACATTCAAAGTACAGAGATCTACAATCATAAACAATATAGGACCAGATATATATTGACCACACAAATGCATATATCATCAAACATACAAGAATGTGGAGGAAAACTTGAATAGCTTTATTGATATAAAGATTAGAAGAGAGGATTACAACCCATTGATCTGACCCAGCATCATCCTCCCAGCATGAAAGCCCTTCTTCACCTCATGAAAAGCTTAGATCACCCAACACTATGATGTTCCACCAGGAAACCAACAACACTTCCTTACAAGATGCAAAATTCCAGCCTTTGGATCTCTGGGACGAGGGATCCATATATAGATGATTGCAAGGGGGGTGAGTCAACTTCTGGGATTTTGATTAGTGCCTTCTCTCTGATAGTTCTTGATTCCACTTGGATATTGATGATCTCTTACACATCCTTGGGCGAATTCAGAGAGGCAAGTGTCACAGGAGAATTTTCTGGAAGATTCCATGATCATCCATCTTGAAAATTGTCTTTGCCATTTGTCTACTCTCGCCCATCCCACCCTACAGAAGGGATTTTTAGTATTCATCGCACTTTTTGCATGTGACAGGTGAGATGCATCGTACCCTTTGCACTGAGTAGTTTGTATGGTCCAATTTTGACCAGTTCTAAGCAGTTTTCTATGGAGAACTTCTGGGAGATGATGTAATCAGCTAACCTTGTTCCTTTAGGGTATGAAACAACACTTTTAGGGACTCAGAAGCCCTTGGTTTATGGACATATATGATTGGGGTTGCAGTTCCCAAATACCTCTATAACAGAAACACTAAGATCAAACAACACAACATTACCAATGATGAAGTAAAGACAAGTGTAATACTCTTTTTATTTTTTATGCTTCTCTATGTGTTTTGCTGGAGGTCCTTCCATATTTTGTTTGATCAACAATATTTCTCCCCCTTTGACATCAATGATGAAGATACTAACATGCTCCCCCTATCAACAATATCCCTTTGTATTCTAATCTTATGGATCTATTAATTGCTTCTTCTTATGCTGAAAACATTAGGTACCTCTGATATGATCCAAACAACTTCCTCTCTATATTGTGAAGGGAAATGAATATTTACTCCCAATATTTGCCTCAAGTAGGAAAAAGGGATCTCTTGCTTAAAAATCACATTATTGTGCAAATGATTCATGACAAAATGATTCCTACTGGTCTAAATCTAAGCTAGGATTACATTCATAATTGTGCTTACCTAGACACGCACACTTGACCTCTAGAAACAAGAACAACCTTTCTTATGCATGACACCATCACTTTTCAGGTGATGACCAACAAAGTAAAACACTTAGAAGTTCTTACTTGAAAAACATAGAGGGACTCTCACCAATGCATGCTTAAACAACTCACTTTGTATTTCACTTGGAAGAATTCTAATGACAAAAGACTCACCATGATACATTTGACTCATCAAGAACTGGTTTATAAATAAGGACTCATTTACCAACACTTAGACTTATAATCTCATATAACGACATGAACACCATACTCTCATAAAGAGTATAATGACTGTAAATACTAACTAATAGTACCCGTGATACCAATTTAAAATGATGCCAATTGTTGAATTGATACCAATGATAGAAATTGTTGAGAACTTGATAACAGAGTGATCTCATCCTCTGATCATGCTTCTTTCACCAACAAATTTGATGTCTAATACCAATTACCAATTGGAACATCATAATAGTTAATCCATTTATCATATTGGAAACTCAAGATATTAGCCCTAATACCAATTAATGATACTAATTTTCAATGCATTATCCGATACTCAAATATTTACTTGAGTATACACCCCCTATGACCATGCTCCTCTTTGCGTTAGGAATATGTAAACAATACTTGATAAAGAAGCTTAAGTAGTAAATAGATCATCACCATCTACACATACGCAGACTACCAATTGCTTTAAAAACAAAATTCCATCAACCACACTACTCAATAATCAACATAAAATGGAATACTTCCCTTTATCCTTCAAATGCATTCCTTGGCATGTTCCTTTATGATCCTTGCATCTGACCTTTCTAGCTTCCGTGAAGCTAATCCCTTATTTTCAATGAAAAGGAATAACGAATCTACTCCCCTTGAGTAGATCATCTTCCTTTTTCTTCCACGCCTGCATATGTTTAATTTTCTCAACACCATGAGATGGTTTCTTGCAATGACTTGCTTGACTGGGGGGATTTATTCATAAGCATACAAACTATTATTGCTCTTCTTTCTCACTATATTGCTTTGGAGATCTTTCATGACTGATTCTTCTTCTTTTAACCGATTGGAGTCTCTACCTATAAGAGAGATCAACCACTAAAATTTTAGAATTTGAATATTCTTCATCAACAATTATTCTATGCTGCCTCCATTCACCATTCTATCTGCCTTTCTTCTGGGTCATAAAATATCTCTTGTACAATTATTTTTGTTGGCTTTCAACTCTATTTACAACATTTTGGAAAAATAATTCCTTGCTATATTTGCATGCAACTACTTTATGCCAAAAATTCTTACACCAGTAGCATTCAACTTTATTCAAGAAGGGGATACAATATTTATACTTCTTACCAAATCTTGTCTCTGTCCAATTTCCTGGGCTGTAATTTTCTCTCTTGCTGCTTTTGGTCCATTGAAAATATTTCCTTTGAGGAAAAAAGGCTCTATGTGCTTGGCTAATCAAATTTCTCTTATGAGGAATTCATGGTTGTGGCTGAAATTTTGCATTCCACCTATGATGTTGCACCTTCATTTTCCTTTCTAAACACTTGGAGGCAAAGTTCCATGCATTAATACAATATAAATATATGAGGGGTTGCATACCTTTATTTTGATTTCTGTAGGTCTTTTGGTTTCCTTTGTGTTGCATTCTTTTCTCTGCCATTGTAGTGATATGGGATATTCCTTAAACCAATTTCATGGATCCCTTTGATGATGTTGTTGGGTCACTGCAATCTTCAATTACTGTAACGGCTAGAGAGAAACAATGAATGGTTTGAATCTCCTTAAACACTTCAAAATACTTTTCATGCTTTTAAAGATTCATCAACTTCTCATTTAATGTCTTATTCTCTTGTTCCAACTTCATATTTATAGCTATGAATTTATTAATATCCTCAAGAGCTGATATGAGCTCCTTATTCAAATATATATTTTCTTCAAGATGTTTCAAACCAATAGAGGAACAACTATATTCACAATGTTTGTCTATTTCACTCTCATTTTGTTCAAGAGTTTGTTCCTCTTCACTAGAGGTGTACCCATTATCTTCTTGACCATTTTCAAGGTCTTGCATTACTATCAAGGTGGTCTATTCTACACTACAATTTGATGAGAAACTATCACTTTCACTAGTACTTGGAGTTGAGAAGTTTGAAAACAAATGACCTATTGTCTTATAAAAACAACACAAAGACAACTTACTTACAGTATGCATATCCTCTAGGTATTGATAAAAAATTTGGCCTCTTTATATAGAAGAATCATCATTTGATTCATGATCTTCATTGCTCTTTGAAAATTTGGCTGAGTCATTGACTACTCCATCCACTAGGGAAAACCTCTTAAAATCACATGCAACTTGCATGTCTACTTCATAGATGGACTGCAATTTGTCCCATATCTCCTTGGCAATCTTAAAACCATGAGGGGAATTTTGAGGTCTAAAATGGGCCTCCTAAGAAAAATGCACAACCAAAATAAACTTTATAAGAACAAATAGGATTCAAGATGATGATGTCAACCATGGGGGATGATTCACCATTTTTGGAGTAAAAAAGTAAAAAGATTAAAAAATAATAAAATAATAAAACTAATTTTTCAACTCGTATTTTCAACTTATCTCCCTAAGGTTTTACTCAAATTTCAAGTGAGAGTACTCATTGGATGCAAAATTTAATTCCTCATCCAAGGAGTACCCATTTTGCATGCCTTTGATGAACCCTGCTACATGAAAAATGTGATTACAATCACATTTTTCATGTATTTTTCATTTTTTGTGTAGTAAGGATCCATCGAAAGTATGTAACATGGTTACTCCTTCGATGAGGAATCAAATTTTGCATCCAACAAATGTTGCTGTTGGAAATTTGAGTAAACCCATAAGGAGATAAGTTGAAAATACCAGTTGAAAAAATAGTTTTTTCTTTTTTTCCCTCTAAAATTTGGTGATGTAACATAATATTATTTTATTATTTCCACTATTATTTTATAATTTCCTTAGGAGGTCCAATTTCGACCTCAAAATCCCCCTAATGAAAAGTATATTTTCAATATCTGACATAGACAACCATCTCATGATTTCCTTCGTGACTTTTCTATCAAGCTTATCATTTATTATTCCATACTCCATAGACAGCCATACATCCAAATCAAGAACTTGCAAGTAGATTCTCATCCTCACCTTCCAAGTTGTATAATTTGAGCCATTCAAAAATGGAACTCAATCTGAGGTAATCTAGTCTTGGTTCTCCATGATCCCTTATCTTCCTTCTAGTTGTTAAACTGATCTAGAAAGAAAATAGTTGTGATACCAATTTTTAGAAACAATTGAAAATAGGACACTACTTAGAGGGGGGGTGAATCAAGAGTGTGACCAAATTATACAATTTCAAAAATTAACTCTTCAACCACTTTAAAAATTTATTCATGGATCAACAACACAACACAATCATGTAAAATATAGCATTACATGCACATGATCAACACATATACAGAAGGAATCAATATTATCTTGATTACAAGATTCAACTTGAGTACATCATGGTCCCACAAGCTACCACTGAAAGGGACTTCTTCCCCTTCTCATTTTCCAGTACCAACTAAAAGTGACTCTTACCCTTGATCATTTACAAGTACCCACTAGAAGGGGCTATTTCTCTTGCTCATTTATCAGTCTCTGCTGAAAGGGAATGCTGCCCTAAAAGACTTACTAGCACCCACTAGACGGAGCTTCTACCCTTAATCTGTAAGCTACCACTTGCTGGTCTTGTTGATCCATCTTTCATCCATTTTCATACTATAACCAAGAGACCCTTTACCTCATAATCAAACAAATTATTTTCACTACAACTGCTCACCAAAGCCACCATACAAGAACCTTTGAAAATTTCACATTATTGATGCAAACACCTTCAACAATCTCTGATTACTGATGCAAAACACCACTACTTTTAGCAATCTGCCATTACTAAAAAAATCATACACCAATCATCAAGCTCTTTACACCAAAAACAATTTATGAAAAACACCTTTCAAACACCCAGATTGGTCTCTGATTCACCCTTGATTCATATCACTATCATGAATCATGTTTCAGTACCAATTCTCACACACATTATGCAATACTCTTGCCACGCCATTAACTTTTGTTACTCGAATTCGACTTTTAAAGAATTCTGGATTGTTACTTTTGAATTGATATTTAGTTATCTTGTTGTCAAATCTGCCGCATGAATTAATATTTTTTTCCTTTGTCTTGTTAATTTCGGTCCTTTTACTATTCACCAAGTTTTTGATTCCGCTATTGTTGTTCAAAACTCGAACTCTAAGTTTTCTGTCGTTTCCTACTTATTTTTGCAATTTTAGTTCTTAATAGGTTTTAGTTGTGGATTGTTATTTTTGTTTGCAATTATTTTGGCTCAACTACCAATTTCGTTGCCAACTCGTTCATGCACTTTAGTGCTTTGCTGTGTTTTGTGCCACTTAACTGTTACTTACCAAAGTTGTTGATTCATTCATGCATGTGCATTCTGCTGGGTTTGGCTCTAATTGTTGAATGTCCCACTTGATCTAGAACTTTGTTTTTCATGCTACTATTGGACTCTAATCATTCTAACTCATCTTTCCATGCCAGGCCATGTGGCCCTTTAATATGCTTCTGATTGTTCATGCCAAAGCCCAAAGGCTTTGTTAATTGTATATCTACCGAATTTGCCTTTAATTAGCCCCTTTTCCTTAGAATCTTCCTTTTTTCTACCATAAAATCGGGTGTTTGCGACCACCAACTTAGGCCCTAGGTGCTAAGCCCCTTTAATCCCTACACGGGCCAAAACCTTGTGTTAATGGCTTTGTGTCATTGGTTTCTTTCTATGCAAAATAACTAAACACTAGCCCAAAGGTCAAAGCCCCCTTTCTCCCAAATCATTTATTTGTGTCATGCCCCTGGTCTCGTTTCTATGCAAAACAAGCTAAGGGACAGGTCTAGTTGTTGAGCACGAAGCTCCCTATCTAACCCTTGCACTGTGGACACATAGTAATCTGCCAGGGTAAAACCTATAGGATGAGTTGTCCCAATGGGGTCCTCCCAACGCCAATCTAATTGGTTGTCGCCTATGCACTGTCAGTGGTGACATGTACCCACACATTTCTTTTCGATGCCTTCCTTAGTTGCTCCATTTATGAGTCACTAGGTTGCATCTTGTAGGATTAATTGTCCATGAGGTCTGCCCATCACCTTTCTGATTAGCTACCGCTTTGGCAACCTGCCACTATGTCCAGGAAAATTCCTATCGACTCTTTCCCTTTGCATCTTTTTATTAACCATCGGGGTCACACCTCTGAGATGACATCACAATGATGTTAGTCTTGTCACATGTCGACCTATAGTTGTGACATGTGTCACCTCAAAATAACCAACTTGGGTACCTAAAAACCTCAAAGCTATATGACACATGTCCATCGTTGATTGGTTATGATGACATCACCTTCCTCCATCGTTTGGACCAATCACATGCTACCACCTGTCCTATTGGAGGAGAGAGAAAGAGTCCCAAGGCCTTGGTTTTGTGGCCAGTTTCTTTGTTAATATGTTTTCCAAAAGCCACCAGGTTCAAGAACTACCCTCGACACCACTTATGTGCGGTTTGTGGTGTTCAGAGGGGTGACCCCGGGGTAGATATCCACCGTTGATCTCTGCGATCAGAGATGTGGGAAACCACCTTCCATGACCATCAAGACCTCTATCTATGGTGAAGTCAAAACTTTTCCATGTGGCTCAGCAATTACTATTTTTTTCTCCTGTTGGGATGGTGCTATATTACACTGCTGCTTGTTTATGCCTCCAAAAATGCACCTACTGGCTAGCCCTCAGCAGGTTCAATTGTCATATGGGGATCTCCTTCTCGAATCTCATTGGTCGACTCTTGTTGTCATGTCCCAATGCTTTACTTTTATGTGCTTTACCAAATCTGCAGAGGTAACTCCGTCGAGGTAAGCCCGTCGAGTGGGTTCCACCCATTTCCAACCACTACCAATGGAAACATTTTCCCTGCAAACTTATTCGCCATGTCTTCTCATTGCTCTCACTTAGAGGCTCTGTTGGTCTTGCCACCAAGTTTGGCACTCAAGTCAACTTTGGCTACGCACCAAAAGCTCACCTAAACACCTTTAACTCTATAATGTTTGACTCGGGGTCATAGAACTTTGACTGGCCTTATCTCATGATCTAGAAGCCCATTTTAGATCTTTCATATACTATTGGAAATCTCTTGAAGAGCTCTATCTATATGAATGGGTTTCAACTACATCTAAGATTATCTACTACTCCAGAATTGGCTCCAAATCCTCTGCACCTTTCTTCTACAATGATTTTCCTTTCCCTTTGATTTGCATGTGCCACCTTTTCCATTGCCTTTGTCTTTTCCTATAGAGACAATATCATTAACAATGCTCTACAGTTTCCATGCTGTTCCTTAGCCAACAAAGTTTTCCTTTTCCATCAATTTCCTTTTCCACCAATGAAAACATATTAACCAATGAATTACCTTTTTTAATATTTTCCATTTCCTTTTCCTTTTCATTTTCTTTTCCTTGCCACCTTTTCCATCAATGACAAAACATTTCCAACATAGCCTCCTATGTTGTAATTCACACATGAGTTTTGTTTAACTCTAGCGTATAATTATTCAATAGGTCATGAAATTCAAGGGGTAATTTTTTAAGATTGGCACTGATCCATCCATGTTCCCATATAGAAGTACCAAGGGGATCAATAACCTTGTTAAAAGTATGTCTACTCTAGTCATTGGTTATTTGAACCATTTCACCTAGAAGGTGGAAATTGTCACCACAACTGACCCAAGGATCCATGCCATTTTTTTGTTTCTTTCCATTATGAAGTTTCCACGCCAAACCACTTTCAATAACAGGAAAGTATGAGAGAATAGATTTCCATATGATGGATGTATTGCGTATTTTTTTTCTATAATCCTAAGTCCATCTTCAAGGGATCTAGTGTAAATATATTTACTATGAGCAATAGACATCCAAAGACTTTTTGTAGAAAACAATCTCCATCCCACTTATGAAGTTAGAACCTTTGCAAACGAGGGAAGGATTTTCAGATCCCATCCTCCCAAATATTTTGTTATATAACTAGATCACAAAAGAAAAGAAAAGATAGACCAATGACTTGAAAATAGTCCTCTTCGAGGGGGGACCTCCTTTTACATCACATAATTTAATAATTCCTAGATGATACAAATTATAAGGCCGTCTTGATATATATAGGAGTCTAAATCAGGGCCTACATAAAATTAATAATGTAAGGGCAAAAAAATAACAATAATGGACTTCTGTGGGGAACAACAATAACAATATGCAGGCTACATCAGGCACAATAATAACAATATGGGGGCTACACTAGTATTATATGGACTTAACATGCCCCTCTCCTTCAAAAATGTGTTGTCCTCAATGCTTGATTAGTTCTGGATGCTTCTCAATAAAATACTCATCCTCCCATGTGGAATATTTTGTTCGTAAGTTATTCCACTTAATAAGATACTATAAAATTGATCGATTTTGTAGCTATCACGGTCTTGTTTCTATGACATCTTCAGGCTCCAACATGAATTTTCCTTCCTCGTCAAGTTTTGGCAATACTGTTTGAACTGGAAGCTTTTCACCTATAACATTCTTTAAGCATGAAATATGGAAATTTGGGTGTACTCGGGAAGATGTGGAAGCTCCAATTTGTATGCCATAGTACCAATATTTTGCGACACCTTGTAAGGACCATAGTACTTCGATGATAGTTTATTATCCTTCTTAGATTGCTTGAGGGACATTTGTTTGTATGGTTGTAGCAATAAAAACACTCAATCGCCTACAACAAATCTTCTTTCACTGCAATGTAGATCTATCTATTATTTCATTTGATTCTGCACTAGAGTTACGTTATCCTTTAAGATTTGGAGAACTTGTTGTTGATGCTCAATTTTATTTCCACTTCTTGAACGTTATATTTTTGTATTAAAGGTGATATGATGGATGGTGGATGATAGTCATAAAGTGCCATAAATGGGGTCATTTTTGTTGTGGTATGGAAGGAAGTGTTATACCACCATTCTTCTAGAGGTAACCACTTTACCCATTGTGTTTATTTATCAAATACAAAGAAACAAATATATCCTTCCAAACATGTGTTTACTATCTCAGTTTTCCCATTAGATTGTAGATGATAAGATGGGCTATGAGATAATTGAGTACCAAGACAAGAAAATAATTTTGTCCAAAATTTTCCAAAGAAAATTGGATCTTTGTCGCTTACAATAAAATTGTTTTCATAAATGTAGTAGCAAATGTATTGGATTTGAAAGGATGAGATAGTGCACACAAGTGTGAATACTTGGTAAGTCTATCAACTACCACCATGATGACAGTCTTTCATTCAGACTTGGCTAAACCTATCATAAAATCCATTGATACCTCCTCCCAATGTTGACTTGGAATGGATAAAGGTTGTAACAAACCTAGGGTTTTAATTGTCTTGACTTTATTTTGTTGGCAAACCAAACATCCTGCCACAAAATTCTAAAAATCATATTTAAGGCCATCCCAAAAAAATCCTTCTTAACCCTATGGTAAGTTTTTAAAAATCTTTATTGCCCTCCTAAAGGAGAGGTGTGCAATTCCAAAATAATGTTTTGTTTGAGTTGTGAGTTCTTAAATAGATATAAGCAATCTTTGTGCCATAATGAATCATTTTTCCAGATAAATGTATTAGATGTACTAGGATCTTGCTGCAACTTGTGAATAAGTGTCCACACCTCTTAGACATTCTTCCATTCATCCCTTGCTTTAGTTATCCAATCGGGTTGGATAATGGAAATTACACAAATCAATGCTTCCAAATAATCATCACTTCTTGAGAGTGCATCGACAAAAACATTTTTCTTCCTTTTTTGTACATCGGGTTGGATAATGGGAATTACACAAATCAATGCTTCCAAATAATCATCCCTTCTTGAGAGTGCATCTGCAACAACATTTTTCTTCCATTTTTGTAGATGATTTCAAAATAATGAAAAAAAATATTTGTAACCCATTTTTGTTTCTCTTATGAAGATAATCTTTGTTCCAAAAAGTGTTTAAGACTATCTTGATCTATTTTTACCTTGAAATATCTTCCCATTAGGTAAGGGCTCCATTTATTCAAGGCATATTGTACTGCCAACATTTCTTTCTCACAAATAGGTTTTGTAAATACTTTCTCTTGATTGGACAGCTTTCAAAAGAAATGGGTCTTCCTTCTTGCATTAAAACAACAAAAATTCCATTTCCTAAGGCATCACATTCCACAATAAAGGTTTTTGCGAAATATGGTGTAGCTAAGACAAGATCTCAACACATTGCCTCTTTAAGATGTTCAAAGGCCTTAATTTCTTATGGAGTCCAAAATAATGAATCTTTCTTCATTAATGTTGTTAGAGGTGTTGCTATTTTCCCATAATCCTTAACAAGTTTGTGATAATACCTTTTCAACCTAAGAAATACTCCAAGATGCTTCAGGGTTGTGGGGACTTTCCATTCCTTGATGGCTTTAATTTTGTTAGGGTGTACCTTAACACCCTCATGAGATATAATCTAACCCAAATATTCCACTTCCTCTACCCCAAAGAAACCTTTGGAGGGTTTTTCATATAAGGTTTTCCCTCCGATATTTTAAGAACCTTGTCAACATGTTGAACATGATGTTTCTAAGGTTTGTTGTAGATTAGTGTATCATCCGAAAATAATAACTCAAATTTTCTAAGAAAGGGTTTGAAAGTGGAATTCATCAAACCTCGAAATGTGGAATGTGCATTAGTAAGGACAAAAGGCATGAATGTAAATTTGTAATGAACTTCATCAGTTTTGGATGTTGTTTTTGGAATGTATTCTATCTTCATTATAATTTGATGATATCTGAAACAAAGATCCAACTTGGTGAAGTAAATTCCTCCATGTAATTTATCCAATAATTCATCAATGTCAAGAATGGGAATTTTATCCTTAATAGTGAGTTTATTGAACTTTCTATAATCTTGGCACTTGTGCCATGAGCCATCCTTCTTGTGCACCAATACTACTAGAGAAGAGAAAGAACTTTGGCTAGGTTGAATTATATTTACCTCTAACATTTCTGCAACCATACGTTAAATTTCACTCTTTTGGGCATAAAGATATTTGTAAGGTCTGATGTTTGGTGGAACACTTATTGGAATCAAGTGAATAACATGATTATGATCACAAATAAGTTGGAGACCTTTTGAAGTCTCAATTACCTTGGAATGATTGTCTAGACTCGTTGGAAATTTAAAGAAATGGATGATTTCAATGTTTACACATTGAGTGAGCATAATTGTGCAATTGCACCTCGTTGTCCTTTCTTCAAAAGATTTTTCCTTCTATCAAAGCTGATTATCTTCCCCAGTTTCCCTGTGATACCCCTTAATTCAATTTCCTTTCCTTCCCAAAATAATTCAAGAAAAGTTCTTGAAAATTAAAAGCTAACATCCCTAAATATTGTAACCATTAGACTCCTAACACAACGTCAACACTACCCATTGGAATGGAAAATGTTGGACTATTCAATATATGTTCCCCCATGGTTAACTTTATATTATGGAACTTACCTGAGCAATTTATACTACCTCCATTTGTAACCATCATTTGACACTTTGGTGCTAGATATAGAAAGAAATTCAATTACTTGGCTATCTTATAATGAATAAAATTATGGGTAGGACCTGAATCAATCAATACTATTACCTTTTTCTTGTTTATATATCCTGCTATATTTAGAGTTTGAGGAGTGGTAATTCCTGCCAATTCATTACAAGATATTGTCATATTCATTTCTTCTTTCTCTGGGGTTGGTTCTTGATGTTTATCCTCTTCTTTTGATGTTTATCGTTCTTTTTCTTCATCCTCTTCACAATCTATGTAAAATAATTTCTTATTAGCACGCTTATGACCTTTAGTGTATTTTCTATCGCAACTATAAGAAATCCCTTATTCTTTTTTTCTGCTAGTTGTTGTGGTGTCAACCTTGTAGGTTGTGGGAGGCGAGGAGAAACACTTCCATCTTTATACTTGTGAGTGGTAGACTTCCTTGTTGCTATAACTTATCTTTCAGCTTTTCTTGCCACCTTGAATGCATTTAATAATGAATTAGGTTCCCAAAGGTGAACCTCATGTTGGATGTTATCCTTTAAAGTTCCTATGAAGGCATCAATCATATGCTCTAGAATATTAGTTACCTTGATATTCAATCTTTGGAAGTCCTCAATGTGCTCCACCATCGATCCCTTTTGTTTGAGATTTATCAATTGGATAAATAAGTATTACTCTTTGTATCTTCATAATGTGCTATCAATTCCTCCATAAAAATTGTCTAAGTTATAATTTCTTACGAGAAAATATCCATACATACCACACAAACTGATTGGGATCTAAATATAACGATGCCATGCATACCTTTTGTGTGTGTAGCACATCATGTAGATCAAAGAATTACTCCACCTATAGTATCCATGTTACCAGATCCTAGCCATCAAACTTCCTCTTATAGATCTTTTGAATATGGTTGATTTTCAACCTTGAGTTGGAGTCTTTAAAATCATGATTCACGTTCCTTTTATTTTGATCGTGAGTTTTATGGACTACCTTGTCACCATTAGGAAGCTTTTCCAGCAACAACTTTGTCAAACCTTCCATGTATTCTTTTAAAGAATCCATGTCCCTTTTTAAACCATCCATGTTAACATTCATCACTCCCTTAATGCTATATATGCTTCATTATGCCCTTTGAATAACTTCAAACTGATTTTTCAAATAAAAATTATGCAAATTTAAAAATACAGACATTTTAGAACTTTATTTTGAGCTCGTTGATAAGGTTGACCTTGAAACTTCTGTATCTATGTGATTTTGGATCTCCAAAGTCTATTTTTTCTATGGTATCACTCTAACCCCACCAATTAGACCAAGATTGGATTCTTCAAGGAAAATTTATGCCAATTTTCCCAAGATGACCTGATTATAGACTGGTTGAGTAGATCAAACTTGTATTAGATGCCATGTGTCACTATTTTAACCTTCTGCCCTGAAAATGATACAAGAGAAACTACAGTTTGTGCAATTTTAGTCACATTTTGGGTGAAAATGAGAAGATGGGAAACACTTTTTGGAATTAGAGTTTTATGGTTAATAAGTGTTGGGAGAACTAATACTAATAGAAAAAATCATGAAAAAATAGTATGAACTGCGTGTAATACTATACTTTTCTATCTATTTGTTTTACGGAAAAATGATTACGAATTATGAAAATGTTGATTGATACCTAAAAAATAAAAATGTCAAAAAAAAAAGGAAAAGTGTTACCCAAATTCACATTTTCACCCTTTTACGAAATTCAAATCAGATGCATGAAGCAAAAGTTATGACAATTTTACTCGGAACACATGTTTGAGACATAATATGGAGCATGCATAAACTCTAACTTCCTTAGACCATATATCCACAACCATAGAAAATAAAGCTCTGAAATTTGTAGATGGTGTTCATCAAGATTTTGAATCCACGTGGTCAAAGTTTTAGCTTCTGAAGCCTCGTAGAAAAAAACAGTTACAGCGAAAATTCCAATATGGCTTGTTTGAAGAAGCAAAACCCTAGGATCCAGAGCATTAATACCAAATGTTATGTAACTAGATAACAAAACAAAAGAAAATATAGATCAATGACTTGAAAATAAGCCTCTTTGATGGGTAAACCTATTTTTACATCATATAAATGAACAATTCTTGGATGATACAAATGAAAATAGCTCCTTGGTATCCATAAGAGCCTAAAGGGTCATAATATAATTAGGGCCTACACAACAATAATAATTTAAGGGCACAATAATAACAATAGTGAGCTTCTGTGGGGGCACAACAATAACAATATGGGGGCTACATGGGGCACAACAATAGCAATATGGGGGCTACACTAGTATTATAGGGACCTAACATATTCAGGAAAAGTTATTTATCCCATCTAACCCAAGGGAATACCCTACAATGTTTTCTCCCCATCCACAGGAACCTGCTACATAAATTGTGGATTGAATTCAAAACCCCTAATGGGATCTAGGATAGCGACATTCAAAAAATCAGAATGGCTTCTAAGACTAACTTTATCCTAGGAATGGGAAGGGAGATACTTTGGGATGTATTGGAGTATGGCGGAAACTATCTCTGGTTAAATATGGAGTTAAGGCCATGAGTAGAAATTCGTATATGACTAGGATTAAATTCAAGGCCAATCAAGAGGTTGTTGATGGAAAACAAGTCACTTGAAGGGGTTCTTACAGATTGGAAAACCCAATTTCTTGAGATTCCATGATTTTTGTATCTTTTAATTGTAGGGGCCTAGCCAACCTATCAAAAGGGTTGGCTCTAAAATGTTTAATGAATGTTGTTAAATTGGAGAAAATGTGAATCTGGGTAACACTCTTCCTTTCTTTTTGACATTTTTATTTTTTAGGTATCAATCAACATTTTCATAATTTGCAATCATTTTTCTGTAAAAAAAAATAGATAGAAAATTATAGTATTACATGCAGTTCGTACTATTTTTTCATGAATTTTTCTATTGGTATTAGTTCTCCCAACACTTATTAACCATAAAACCCTAATTCCAAAAAGTGTTTCCCATCTTCTCGTTTTCACCCAAAATGTGACTAAAATTGCACAAACTAGAGTTTCTCTTGCGTCATTTTCAGGGCAGAAGGTTAAAATAGTGACACATGGCATCTAATACAAGTTTGATCTACTCAACCAGTCTATAATCAGGTCATCTTGGGAAAATTGGCATAAAGTTTCCTTGAAGGATCCAATCTTGGTCTAATTGGTGGGGTTAGAGTGATACCATAGGAAAAAATAGACTTTGGAGATCCAAAATCACATAGATACAAAAGTTTCAAGGTCAACCTTATCAACGAGCTCAAAATAAAGTTCTAAAATGTTTGTATTTTTAAATTTGCATAATTTTTATTTGAAAAATCAGTTTGAAGTGATTCAAAGAGCATTATGAAGCATATATATCATTAATTTGTTCCAAAATTCACCCCCCCTCCCAAAAAAAAAAAAAAAAAAATCTACACCCATTAAGCCTTTAGAAAGATCTACAATGACACATGAAGAAGAAGAAATGAAACATGATATATCAAAATTATGGGAACAATTTTTGCTCTCACAAAGAGAAACCAAAAATGAATTGGGAGTGATGAATGTTAACATGGATGGTTTAAAAAGGGACATGGATGCTTTAAAATAATACATGGAAATGATAGGACAATCTCTAAGGATATGCCATATCTTGTTAGCAATGAAACCTAAAGGGAAAACCTTCGTAATTCAACACTTGAAAATGAAAGAAAGCTCAAAAAATAATGTTCAATTCATTCATAAACCCCTCTCTAGCGTTCAAACTTACAAGGATCTTCACCATCAACTTTCTCCTGCTCCCCAAAAAAGACATATCACCCTCAAGGAAAGTGCCATATTTATTTACAATTCTTTTGAACACATCCAGGGTCTACAAATGGGGAAGAAGGCTATGTAATCTGGCCCAGACTAGAAGCAAATCAATATTTTCTTAATTACCATTGAACAAAGGTTGCCACCACTTTAGAACTACTGGAGTGGATTTAATACTCCAAGTTTTACTAAGAATCTTGAGTGCCACTTCTGTCGACTGAAATTCAACCATAAACCACCCATGATATATAGTACTCATGTTTGGGGCTTTGTCCATGAGCCCACTCTATGTTTTCTTCTTCCCACTTCCTCAAGAAATCTTGGGAAAATATTTGACCCCTAACCCGTCCTACAAAAACCTTCTTTGTCATATCTATAACCTCATCCAATAACATGTCTTCTCCTAAAATCAAAATTTTATCTACCTCTTTTAGGTTTGAGGCCCTTCCCTTTTCCTTTTTTTGGAAGAATTGGGCATCTCCCTAGAAATATCATGCTCCCTTGGGGTTTTTTCCACTCTGCTAGAAGGGTATGGTACAACCACTGCATGCCTAGGGACTTCTAACTGAATAGGGTTTTCAACCTATGCTTCTTCTTTTAAACCCAATAACGAGGCATCCCTTTGTGCGGATGGAGAAACCTACTTCCTAGACGAAACCATAGAATATTTCCCCTTACCTTCAACAGTGGCTTGTCATTCCAACTCAACATGAGATGGATTTTATGTCTGAGCTACAAATTTGAATACATGTAGAGGCAGATTCAGATGCTATGCTACCTCATTATCCTCATAGGTTTGTGAATCCACATTTTCCAAGTCCCATATTCTTAACAAGGGTCCCAATTGCTACAAAACTTAGGTTTCCTCGTACACTAACCTTAGGTGAAACTCCTTCTTTGCTTCCGACCAGACCTCCTTTCGAAATTGTTGCACTACTAGGTCGTCATCTTTATGCCAAACTACCACCTCACTAATATGAGGTGCCCATGTCATGAATATTGGACCCAAGTGACTTGTCCATGTAGCCCACCAACTCATCTAACTAACCGACAATAAGTCTGACTCAATAACCATAATTGCTAGACCGGTCCAAACCCTACCTCCTATTCTTCAAACTTCCAACCACTGAAACTATCACAACTGCAAAGACTCTGAAAAACTACAAAGCTCCCATTGTCCCCCAATTTTCTTTCAAGTATAGTATACTCTTTACATTATATACTTTTCCCATAATCAATATTGCAATTTGCTTCTTTTTTGTCAAGATGTTTGTGTTCTTCCAAGCTTGACCTATGGTTTGAGAAACTGTGACCCAAGGACATCTAAGCCGTCAAAATCACTTGGGGATCGCACCTCTATTGGCCACACGAGCCCTAAATTGTATCTTAGCATGTCTCCTCCCTCAGCATAAGCACAACAACCTCCGTGAAATTTGATCCTTAATTAGCTTTCTAACGAGATCCATCCTCAACCAATTATGCTAATGAAAATTAACATATTACAATTTGCTTTTAATTATTATACGAAACACATAAATGATGACCAATAACAATATCATGCTATCAATCTAAATCAATATTAATTTATAAAATTTAATTAAATATTTTGATTTATTATATTTTTTTATCATAAAATAACTTGGAAATAAAATTTCTCGTTAATTTAATTTATTAATTATTATAGATTAATAAGTAATATAGAAAATATTTTAGATATTCTCCAACCTGCATCGTTTTATTATGAATTATAGTTAACATGGTCAAGTTTGTTTTTTTTTTAATTTTTCAATTGCCATTGATACGAAGATGGTTTTTATATTCTAATTAGCTTTATATTTCTTGTGTAACAATTCAATTTTATTAATCTCTTTATCACTCCATATTTTTAGTTTAAAGTTAATATAATAATCTTAAATCTAATCCATCATACCCAACGGTTTAACTATAAAATTTTAGAAAAATTATATCTAGAGTCTACGCTATTTACAGTGTGGAGTGACAAGTTTTAATCAATTATAATAATTGTTTGTACATTAAATCAATTATAATAATTGTTTGTACATTAAGTACTCGATTATAGTCTTACTCTCTTGGGTAGAAGACTAGCTTTTAAAGGAATGGATAAAGTCTATTTCACTTTAAAAAAACATTGTTATATTTGTTTTTTTTTTTCATTTAAAATATTATTTTTTTTTTTCAAAGTTTATAGTTTGTATTATTTTAAAATTAAATTTTTATTTTTAATTGTTTTTAAGATTAAAATAATTTTTCAATTTTTAATATTATAATTAGAGTTTAGTTTGTAATTTAGAAGAGATGTTGTAATATTATGTTATGTAAATATTTTGATTCAGAAAAATTATTAAATATTTTTTGGTTTTGATAATTTATGTTCTTTCATATGATACCTATATAAAAACATAAAATTTCAATGAATTTTTCTTTTTCCAAATAAAAAGATTTGATTAAAGCATAAGTCAAAGTGTAAATATAATTATGTTGTTACTCATACCAATAAAACTTTTCCATGTTTGATGACAGAAATTTTTTTGTTGTAATAAGCCCAAAAACACTTATTAAAATATAGTGGTCTATTATTGATAAAAAAAAATACATGTGGATGCCCAAGCTACGTACTTGACTTTTTAATGTTTTATAATTAAAAATAAGGTTTTATATAATTTTGTTGTGTATTTGATAAAGGAAAAAAAAATCATGTGGATGCCGTGAGCTCTTGACTTTTTAATGCTTTTTAATTAAAAATAAGGTTCTATATAATGGAATTGTTTATAATGCGACTTTTTGGAGATTCCGGTGACAGAATCCGGCGGAAGAAATGAGGTTAAATCTTGATTTTTAGCAGCTAAAATGGTTTTTTAACTGCATATTTGGATTCAGCGCCCTGAAAAACCCCTGGGAGCCATTGATTGTGCAAAAACTAGCTATCAAACTTGGAATTCCAATGAATTGCTGCCGGATTTTGACCCGAAAAATCCGCCGAAAAAGCTTTCAAAAAGTCGCGTTATAGACTACTGCCTATATAATTTCATATGTTGAAAGGTGCGATTTATTTTTGCAATAACAAGCTCTATAAAATTGGGATCTAAAGAAGTTTTGTTTGATTAAGATAATAGATAGAAATTGTGTAATTTTTGCAACTCAGTATAAAATTCGAATCTAAACACTCAAGATAAAGAAGTTTTGTTTGATTAGGACTATAGATAGAAATTGTGTAATGTGTAACCCCTCGTATTTAGCCAACACGTTGATATTTGTGGGCCACTTAAAAAACGATCTCCAAAAGTTCAAAGCAAGAACAACCTCCAAAAGCTTGCCTTTTTTCATGATATTAGTAACTTTCCATCTGGTAACTTCAATTGCAACCCATTCACTTGAGAGAGATATGTTCTACTAATAGCAATAATTGTTCTCCTATAAGTCTAGACATTTTGACCCTATTAATTTCAACATACAACCCGTCAACGTCAAAGTTGAACATATTCACATAATGTTTGAATACTGTCAAATTAATCAACATATAAATTTGTGTGCGAATTCCAAAAATGTTCGGTCTGTCACAAATAAATTACTAATTAAATAATTCGTACGGAATGGCTTGGCTTCTTTGGTCCCTTTCCTGTTGCCCACTCAACGAATTGTTTTATTTTTCAATTCTAATGCTTTTATAATTGTCAAATTTCAAAATTTGAAATGACAATAAAATTTTAAGCTAACTTACAAATTTCAAGATTTTAGATCAAACTAAATCCAATTCCACCTTTAGAAAACAATTTAAAATAATTTATGAAACCTATCAACCATAAAAATATTCTAATTTGTATGTTGACTTTGACAATTCACATTGAACATTGAAATAAAATATAAACGAAAATGTCTCCTTAATGTCTCCTTAACTACTTGACGTTGACGATTGATTTCAATTAAATATAAAGAAAGAATCCCTTAAGATACGATAAAATTTTGAAATTGATTCTTACGGTTATATCAAATTTATTATGTTGAGATTTTTTGTTTTATTAAATTGGGCAAAAATCTCATGTAGGTGACAACAATAGGATTTGTTGCTATATTAGCTCCATTTTGTTGAGGAAGAGTTAATGCGTCCTATATTTGTTGTGAGAGAATTTATGATTCAGTTTTATACTCTTAGCTATAAAAAATATAGGCCCATACAAGATATTGTGATGGTAGAGAGTGTGTGAGGAAATAAATTGTTGTAATCTCCTGTTTAATAATAACACTGCCGATGCCTCTGTTTTGGTGGATGTAGCCCAGATTGGTTGGGTGAACCACGTTAAATCCTTGTGTTATTTATATGATTTTATTGTTGTGTATGCCTTTTAAATTTCCGTTGCACATTGTTTGCTCCAACAATTGGTATCAGAGCATGTTGTGAAGCTGGTACGTGTGACAGAGCTGCGGAAGGTGGAGCGTTGGCGCGGTTTCGGTTGAAACAGTGGCACCAATTTTAACAGAGGAAGAGGTTGGCGCGTTTTATTTTGGAACAGGCGCGCCAATTGGCGTGGTTCCGAGTGTAATACTCGCGCTAGTGCGCCAGGATCCCGATTGGCGTGGAATCGATGGGTTTAAGCGCGCCAATTTTGTCACTTATACCGATTTTGCTTCTGGCGCGGATCGTCTGCCGTCAAGGAAGCGCCAAGTCCCTTTCGATGCACCAAGCAATGATCGCTTTGGTAAAACTGCAATTTTGTTATTTTTTTTAATTGTAATCTGCAGTTTGTACAACAGAGGGATATTTTGATAAGGTAAAGGCAATATAGTATAAGGCAAAGGCATTTTTTATATATTAAATTTATTTATTAAAACGTTGGAATTGGAGATTGTTTGTTTGTTACAACATGGCAAAAACTCAAAGTGCTCGTTTTGAGATCGAGAAGCTCAATGGCAAATACAACTTCGAGATCTGGAAAGTGAAGATGTATGATCTACTTGTGCAACAAGGCGTGGCGAAGGCGTTGTTGGGAAAATCCAAACAGCCTTACAACATGACAGATGATGAGTGGAGCGAATTGGATGAAAGAGCATTGAGCGGTATTCGACTGTGTTTGGCGGATGATGTTTTGTTTAACATCGTGTCAGAGAAAACTGATGTTGGTTTGTGAATAAAGCTTGAGAAGCTGTACATGACAAAATCCTTAACCAATAGGATTCTTTTGAAGCGACAGTTGTACAGTTTGCGAATAAAGGAAGGTACATCTATTACTAATAATTTGAATACCTTTAATACTCTCCTGGTGCAATTAGAAAGTATAGAAGTAAAATTTGAATCAGAAGATAAAGCTATAACTTTATTATGCTCGTTGCCCGAGTCATGGGATCATTTTGTTACTTCTATAAGTCTTAGT
>APFE030301953.1:0-10713 GCA_000404065.3 Pinus taeda
TGTTGCCCCTGGATTCCCCAAAAAACGTCGTTTAGGGCCTCAAACGGCTCCGGAAGTTCAGGACCCGAAAAACTGCTAAAAATAGTAAGTTGTGCTACAATTAAGGAAACTGAAAATGCTGAAAGAGACAATTGTGGGGGTCCAAATGGGATAGGTGGGTGGCCACCAACATCCACCTGGATCGCATTAGCTAGACACAGTGGAATAGCACTAACTGCTCTTTCGTCCATCTCATCCCACTCATCGTCTGTGATGTTGTAAGGTTGTTTGGATTTACCCATTAATGCCTTTACCGCGCCTTGTTGGACAAGCAAGTCATGTATTTTCACCTTCCAGATCTCAAAATTATTTTTTCCATTAAACTTCTCAATTTCAAACCGGGTACTCTAAGTTTTCGCCATCTTATATCAACCAAAAAACACAATAACCTCCAAAAAACCAATTTTAAATAAATGAAGTTTGTGTTTAACAAATTCCTTTGCCTTTAAAACAAACAAATATCTACCCTTTGTACTTCACATACAAATTTCTTCCATATGCACTTATATGCCTTTTCTTTAAAAAAAAAAATTCCTTTTACTTGTGCAAATTCCGCCCCACAAAAAAAAAAATACATACACTTGCCTCCGCCTTCTATTTGAACTATATTTATTCTATTTGCCTTTATTTAACTGTTTAAACAACCAACAAATATATATAAAACAACCAGCGAATATATATAAAACAACCAGCAAATATATATTTAACTGTTTAAACAACCAGCAAATATATAATGCGGTCGTTATGAACCCAACCAGAAGGATCTAGGTCATTTGCGTAGGCAACAAGTAAAAAATTGTATCGAATTTTGTGAAAACATGTGACTTATCGGCAAGCTCATCCTTTTGACTTACCTTCAACTAGTTCTCTTGCTTCAAAATTTCTTATTCAGGCTCTATCGAAACCATAGAAACAAAGGATGGACAGAGGACCGACATTGTCTCGCATCTGCAATTCCCATGGAAGTTTCAATGAAAGCCGAAGTGGGCTTGTTATTCTGTGTCTCAGAATCTTCCAACGAGTGATTTTGTGCAGAAGAAACGCTAGCATGCATAAAATAATACAGTCTCATCTGGTATTGAGCAGACTACCGATACACAAATCTGGAAATGGCGAATGGAAGATAGCCGAATATCGAAACGATGACAACATTCCTTCTTCACTTCGATGTAGATTCTTCAAAACTTCGACGCAGATTCCTTCTTTTGGATGAATGCAACACACCAGTACTAATTTAATACGCACCAGCACAGCACGATACACTAACACGCAAGTCTGGTCAGAGCTCCACTCATACCAGCACGAAAAACCAGTTTCTGGAAAAATGCTTCTGAACTCCACGCAACCCAGCAACCTATACGCAGGTCTCCAACAAGCAATCTCGGCACCTCCAGCATGCACAAATAGCCATACGCCAGCCAACAATTAGCACCAGGCACCAGCGCTCCAACATCGCTCTGATACCACATGTTGGAGATCAGAGGCTCAGCTAAATTAAACAAAATACATAGCAGATCAATCATGCATAGAAGACACAAGAATTTAACGTGGTTCACCCAACCAATTTGGGCTACGTCCACACAACATAGGCATCGACAATTTATTAATCAAACAGGAGATTACATAATAAAATCCTCACAAAACTCTCACCCTCATAGCAAACAATCTGAATGGTTGCCTGTTATATAGCAAAGAGGATCTAACTGCCTCATAAATCCTCTGAACTCAAATTTAGGATGCATTAACTCCCTCCCAACAAACTGGAGTTAATCTAGCAACAAAATTTCTGTTGTTGTCACCTACAGAGATTTTTGCCTATCTTACTCGAAACAGAGAATCTCAACAGTTTGTCCTCTTAGAAACCAATAAAAAATCCGATACAAAAACCATTTACAATACTAAAAAGGAGAATACAAAAACACATTGCCTAAACATAAGCAGACATGACGTTTCTATTATTGCCTATCTTAGTTTTTCGGTGCTAGGGCCAATTGGATTCTTTGCGGACTAAATGACAATTCATCTGGTTGTTCAGCTAGATCAACTCCTTTCGAGTGGCTGAAATCTTGAAGCATTGATTCGAAAGTGTCTAGTTAACTTTTCTATTACAGCAGCGTACTCATTAAAATTTGAGATTGGTGTTATTCTCGTGGTTCCTCAAGGTAACCAGGAGATATTAGAATTGGGCTTCAAGGCAGTAACTATATTCAATCAGAGAACCCACACTGATACTGAATACAAAACACACACTAACTTCATTCCATTGCTGAAACGATTTTTATACATAGAAGAGAACTTTCTGGAGTTGGTGGCTTCTCCAAGAAGCTATCCATCTCTCAAGGCATCCGCCGAATCCTCGAGAATAGTCTAGCAATTGCATTAATGGCGAGTGGTTGGAATTAATGTCTTCCGACACTCACCCTTAATTCCAACCATATGATAAATATACTATAGCACAATATATAAGACACTGTAAACATACTCTTATTTGTCATGCCTGCTGGTCTAAGTCTAAGCTAGGCTTACATTATGATCTTGATTTTCTACAACACATAACTTCTACAAAACTCAAATTTTGCCTTTCTAAGAGGCTTAGTGAATATGTCAGCTACATTCTCATTTGTATTGCAGTATATTAGAGAAATTTCTTTTGATTGGACCTTTTCTCATACAAAATTATATTGTGTTTCTATATGTTTTGACCTTGCATGACATACATGACTGTTCCCCAGTTTGATGGTGCTTTGATTGTCACATCTGATCACCGTAGGTTCTTGTTGACCTTCACCAACATCTTCAAGAATTCTTCTAAGACATATAGCTTCACAGGTGCCACTACATAAGGCTTTATATTCTTCTTCAATTTATGACAAGGAAACTGTTGCTTATTTCTTACTGCTCCATTATATAGCTCCTGATCCTATGTTGAAGACGTATCCAGTGGTGGATTTCCTGTCATTTGGATTTCCAGTCTAGTCAGAATCAGAATGACCTGTCAATTCAACATTAGAAGCATTAGTATATTCAATACAAAATTGATAGTTCCCTTTAAGTATCAAAGGACCCTTTTTCTAGCTATCCAATGGATTTCATGTGGCTTAGCCATGAATTGACTAAGTATGCTTACTGCATAAGCAATTTCTGGTTTGGTGGTAGTGAGATAATTCAGACTTCCCACTAATTGTCAATACAATGTTCCATTCACCTCTTTTGTTCCATCATCGCTTTTTAATTTGATATTTTGTTCCAATGGAGTACTCACTACTTTACATGCATTCATATGAAATCTCTTTAGTACTTCATTTGTATATTTGATTTGTGTGACTAAGGTTCTTCCATCGTTTCTCCATACTTCAAAACCTAGACAATAGTGCATCTCACCAAGATACTTCATCTCAAATTCCTGTGATAACTTCATTTTTATATCTGTAATTAATTTATCAGCAATCCCTGTTATTATTAGATCATCGACATATATAGAAAGTAATACTATATCCCCATTTCTATCTGTCTTGACATACAAATTAGGATCGTTTTTACCCTTTTTAAATCCTTGTTGAAAGAAGAATTTGTCGATTTTCTCATACCAATATATGGGGGCCTGTTTTAGTCCATATAAGGCCTTTTTTAACTTGCATACAAGATGTTCTTGACCTTTCTTTACAAATCCTTCTGGTTGAACAAGATAAATCTCTTCTTTTAAGTCACCATTTAGAAAAATTGACTTTACATCTAATTGATGTAGCTTCCAATAATATTTAGTTGCCAATGCTATCATTATTCTGATTGTATTTATTTTTGTAACCGGAGCAAAGGTATATTCATAATCTATACCTTCTTTTTTTGAATAACCTTTTGCAACCAATCTTGCCTTATACTTGTCTATGCTACCATCTACATTAAATTTTGTCTTGTACAACCATTTTGATCCTATAGGGACTTTATTTTAGGTAATTATGTTATTCCCTAGTTTCATTTTTCATTATAGAGTCATATTCTTCTTTCATAGCTTCCATCCATTCTTTATGATTTTTGGCTTGTTCATAATTTAAGGGCTCAAAAACAGTCATTACTTGAGACATTAAGGCATAATCTCTATACCTGATGGGGCTTGAATCTTTCATGTTGACCTTCCTAGAGGTTCATTAATTTGTGGAGTACCTTCTCCTTTTTTTCTCTATGGAGTGCCTTCATCACTTCTTTGTGTACTTTGATTCCTTGATGTATCTTTTGTAATGTCCATGTGTTCTTGTTCTTGAGTTGATTCCACAACTTCTTCTTCTTCCTTAAAGCTTTCATAAGGAGACTACCATGTATTATGTTCATCTTCTTTTTTTGTTTATCTACATGTTCATGAAATATAACATCTCTACTTGCAAAGGCCTTGTGAGTTCTTGGATAATCCATTTTATATGCTTTTTGATCAGTGTAATATCCAATAAAAATACATTTGATGGCTTTGCATCTAACTTTCTCCTATCCTCTTTAGGAATATGAGCAAAGGCCTTGCATCCAAATATCCTTAAATGACTAACTTTAGATTTAAAACCATACAATGCTTCAAATGTTGTTTTGTGCTCAATATACTTAGTAGGGCTTCTATTTTTAAGACATATAGCTGTATTAATGGCTTCATCCCAAAAACTATTAGAAAGTCCTTTACTTTTTAACATACTTCGAGCACATTCAACAAATGTTTTATTCTTTCTTTCAGCTACTCCATTTTGTTGAGGTGTATGTGGTACTGTAAATTGTTGCATAATTCGATTTTGTTCGCAATATTTGATAAAAGCTCCTAAAGTGTATTCACCACCTTTATCTGATCGAAGAATTTTAATGTTCTTTCCTGTTTTCTTTTCAACCATACTCTTGAATTCTTTAAAATATTCAAACACATCACTTTTGTTTCCTATAAAGTACACCTCGGTGTATCTAGTGCGATCATCAATAAATATAAGAAAGTAATATGCTCCACCAAGTGACTTAGTTTGCATTGGACCACATACATCAATATGCACTAGTTCAAGTATTTCACGTTTTCTTCTATTTTCATGCACAGGTTATTCTTCCCTATGTTGTTTTGCTAGTGCACAACCTTCACATTCAAAGTGTTCACCCTTAATAGTTGGAAGACCTTCTACCATCAGTTTCTTTTGTAGTAACATTAGGTCATTATGATTTAAGTGTCCATACCTTTGATGCCAAAGCTCTATAGTTGACATGCCTGATGATGCCAAAGCTTGATGCCCATTCTTCATTACATCCAATTCTCATTCCTTTTGCAACAACCTTGTAGTTGTCCTGCACATCCTTTACCAAACAATGCGATTTCACAAATTCAACTTTTAAATGTTGATCCGTGATAGTAGAGACTGAAATTAAGTTCTTCTTTAATCTTGGAACATACACCACATTTTGAGTTTGTTCTTCTTGTCCATTAGGCATAACACTTATATTACCATAACCTTTAATTTCATGTGATCTATTATCTTCTAAATAGATGAGTCCACCATTATTAATCTCATGATAAGTATCAAACGAATCTCTTTTGCATGACATATGGATTGATGCACTAGAATCTATAAAACAAGCATTATCATCATCATTTTTTATTGATAATGCAACATTGGACACAAACAACTTAAGATTGCTAACATCTTGACTAATTTTTTCATCTCTATTAACATAATTTTCTGAATGCGTTCTTTGTTTAAATTGATCAGACCTCCCTTTCATACAATTCTTAACAAAATGACCAGGCTTTCCACAGTAATAACAAACATCATCTCTACTTGATTTGGCATTTGTCCTTGGTAAAGGGGTACCTTGAAATGATTTTACCTACGGCTTTTTTCCTTTATTTTTCTCCCACTGTTTGCCTTTGAAGGACTGCTTCCCTTTGGCCATCAATGCCAAATCTGAATTGGGAGATTTCTGTTTAAGGATTCTTCTCCGCTCTTCTTCCTGCATAAGTATACCTGCCAAGTCATCAAAAGTAGGAGCCTTCTCTCTAGATGAAAGACTAGTGATAAACATTTGATATTCATCAAGCATTCCATTTAATGTCACAGTAACCAAGTTTGTGCTAGATACTGATTCACCAATGTCACCTAATTTATCCTTTAGATCTTTAATTCTAGAAATAAAATCACTAACACTTTCATTTTCTTCCATCTTAATTGAAACAAGATTACTCTTTAAATACAATATTCGATTTGTAGTCTTTGTCTCATACAAGTTTTTTAGAGTGTCCCATGTCTCCTTGGATGTTTTGCATTCTCTAATGTGTGGAATAATGTTGTCCTTAACCATCATCTGCAAAAACACCTTCGCTTTGTTTTCCTGTCCTTCCCAATCTTGAATTGTAGCATCTATGGCTTGAGGGGACATTGTCTTAACTTCAGCTCCAGATACAATTGCCCATGTATTATTTCCTTCCATCAAATTCTGCAACATAAACTTCCAATGTGCATAATTTTCACCATCTAACTTGTTAGATTCAGATAAATAAGATTCTGCTAATGCATTAGCCACTGTCAATAAGCTCCTGAATCCTTATGTACCAACCACCAAGATACAAATTTTTCACAACTTCAATAATTAATTTCCTTAATCAATCACTAATAATAACAACCCTCTATTTTTTTTTAACACAAAACACCTTAATATTTAGCAGACGTGAAAAAAACACCCTTCTAGATAATTTTAGAGACCGTGTAAGTACTCGACCAAGAGTCTCGTTTGTGTAAATGCAAAGTACTTTACTGATTTGGGCACAAGATCAACTAGTAACAAATGCAATCCAAATGTTGCAGTAAAAAACATTCATCTTACATCTTAAACATAGCAGTAGCAAGGACAACCAAACGTCCGTAGTATAATTACTACAATAGATTCTCCATGCATAAAATTGTACAAGGATCCCATAACTTCAAAAAAAAAGGCACAAAAAACTTCAATCGCATAAACTGTAGGCTATCATTTTCTCAGAAAAACATATGCTACAATTTATTTATTTTTACAACTATAAACAACATTCCTCAAAGGAAATATTCAACATATAGTTTTATACTTAGTAGAAACACAAACCTCCTTCAACTGAACACAAGCTTCACCCTTTGTCCAGCACACAAGCAAATCTCTCCATGGAGCTCCTTTAAAATCCTCAACTCTATTTTATTGACAACATCAGGCTCCGCCAGCACCTTCAGCCAACAGCTTTCTAAATCTGACTCTACTTCTTCTCGCAGCTCCTTTAACAGCGACTCTTTTGCACCCAAACTTCAATCGCACTTTGCTCCTCTTGCAAAAAAACTCCCAGCATATGCACCACTTGCAGCAATAAATTTTGAACACTTAACACTGGTCACTCACAAGCTCACATAGCCTCACGCTCTCAACACTTGTCTCTTACAAGCTCAAACACCCTCATGCGTCTCCTCACATAGCGCACCTGCACTCTGATATCAAATCAAAGAACACACACTGATTTCATTTGATGGCTGAAGCGGTTTTTATACATAGCAGAGAACTTTCTGGAGTAAGTGGCTTCTCCAAGAAGTTATCCATCTCTCAAGGCGTCCGCCAAATCCTCCAGAATAGTCTAGCAACTGCATTAACGGTGAGTGGTTGGAATCAATGTATTCCAACATATTCTTGTTTTGTTTACATTTAAACATTTAAAATATTATAAGAAGACAGAAGTATATATCATGTATACTAAAGTGAGTATGGAGCATAATTTTAATATAGATAAGAAAAGCTATACAATAAAATTTCTTTCACATACTTCAATATATTCATATATGTAAATCAAATGTCCACAATAGGAACTATATCATCTCTTTGCATATCTATTTACACATTGCACATGTGGTCTGTTTCTTGTTATGTTGATCTTATTACATATATATTTACACATTACATGTAAATATAACCTCACATATGTCTCCCTTGAAGTCCTACCACATACATTTAAACACACATATGCTCCCTTTGGGGTCATAACATAGTATAGTTCTTCAATATGCTTTGTCCTTAAAGCTTTGTAATTAAGGGTGTTAAAATAAGCCAAATAAAATAATTTCCTTATATTGCTACTTTTTTCTTGACATTAAGAGTGATCCATCCATCCTAACTCAAGAATTTTTGGTGTTAACCTTTGACGCCTAGTTGATGCATAATTTTTATTTATTTATTTATTCCATGTATAGTCGTTATGACTTCTCTAATTTGTAGTAGTTGTTGGTCTTTGATATTACACTATTGAATAATAGTTTTGTGATGCTCTATTTCATGAATATCGAAGAATATCCCATCTTCTTCTCCGATAATGTTGATATTGATCTTCTTATATACATGCCATTTTTTCTTGGTAATGAGGTTGTAGATATGTTGTTGTTGGCCTTTTATAATGCCCTATTGAATAATAGTCTTGTGATGTTGTATTTCATGAATATTGAAGAATATTCCATCTTCTTCTTTGACAATGTTGATATTGATGTTCTTATATACTTGACATTCTTCCTTTGTAATGACAGTGTAGATATGGTTTCACATTTGATTGTTTTCCTTCACTATAAAGATTCATTTCATTTAGTATCTTCTTTTTAGAGATAATGACATCCTCTATCTTCTTTGCTTGGTCTTTGATTACTTTATGCTCACATATAATACTATCACATTGTATGTTATTCTAGTTAATACAACAAAATGTCTTCAGAAGGAGAAATGCATAATTAAGTCAAAGTATTTTTTTTTCTTCATTCATGTATAGAGTTTTGTCATTGTTAAAAAAAACATCTCAAAAACATGATGTTTTTATTAACAATGATTTTAATTCATTGTATTTATGTTACTAATGTGTTCACTCAAGCTCTTTATTAATTATATTCATACTGTGTTCATTCAAGATTTTTATTAATTAAGCTTTTTATTAATTATATAGGCAGGTTAGTTTCTTGTTTGCAAATGGTAAAGTGACCTTTTCTATGCAAATTATAAGTCTATATCAGATATTTTAACCACTCATTTAATGCATTTGTTATTGATATCTTTAGACTAGATTATGTCGTAATATTGTTAATATAGATAAATATGTTGATTAATTTTATTTGTAGAATTATTTTATCATTTTAAAATTTATTTTCTTTTTCTTTTAATTATAATTTTGAAATATAATTTAATTAATAAATTGGGTATAAAACAAAGTGTAATAATATATATATATATAATATATATATAATAAAAGTTTATTTCAATATACATTTGTTTATAAATTTTAAAAAACATAAAATCCGTTGTATTATATATATTTTAAAATTTTATTATTATTATTATATAGGTTAAACATACAAAAAAATATTATTACTATTACAAATATTAATATGTCAATTAAATATAAGTTTCTCTTCTCCTTCAAAATCATATATTTAATTAAAAAAGTATGGAACACATTTTTTAAATGTAAAGATTTACATACCCTTTATCATGGAGATTCTTAATCTATAAATATATTTTGTGACAATATCGTAGCCAGGGTTGGAATTTGACGGGCATTTTGCCCGTCAGAGGCCATTTCGCCCGTAAAATACGTTGAACATTTTTAAATGACCGTCAAGCATGACGTATTTGGAAGGATGCACAACGTATTTTTGACGGCTAAGGTTTTTCTAAAAACGTTATTAAGTATTTGGAAGGATGCACAATGTATTTTTGACGGCTAAGGTTTTTCTAAAAACGTTATTAAAATCGTATCCAGAGTCTATACCTTTCCATTCACCTTGGAACGGACACTAAATTTGAACAAAGCGTTCCTATAACACTTAATTTTGAAATCCGAAAAATGGGCTTGCAGTGTAATTTTGAAATCTGAACAATTTACTTGCAGTGTAATTTTGAAATGTGAACAATTTGCTTGCAGTGTAATTTTATCTTCGTAATTTTAGATGCAGTTATAACCATAATATTTGTAGAGTTGAATAATTGTGGAAGCTGCGTCAATTTGCGGTTATAACCATAATATTTGTAAAGTTGTATAATTGTTGAACTTGTGTCAATTTCCTTGATATTATTTTATTTTACATAAATGTGCGGTTGAAATTAAAATTCGTGTGCACCATAAGCTCTGTGATTGTGGCTTCCATAATACTTGCTGAAATATATTATTCATGACCATCCAACTCAATATATTATTCATGACCATCCAACTCAGAGCTAGGTTATTACTAACTATTTTTTTGGACTGGAATTAAGTATAATATGTTTTAAAAAGATTATAGATTTATGTGGATTAAATCATTTTTTTAATATATAAATTAATTCAGTGCATTTAAAACTCTCTTTAACTTTAAACCATTAAAATTTGATAAAAAATTTTAGTGTTTTTTAAATGATGTTTTAATTAAAAATATGAGGATGATAAAGGCAGTTTTCTTGGCTTTATTTTACATAAACGTGTGGCTGAAATTAAAATTAAACTATATATTTTTTTTGGATTGGAATTAAGTAGGGTATGTTTTAAAGAAATTGTGTATTTATGTGGATCAATTTTTTTTTTAATGTATAATTCAATTCTGTATGTTTAAAACTCTTTTGAATTTTAAACCATTAAAATTTGACAAATGCAATTTTTTAAAAAAGTTTAGTGTTTTCTTTATGATGTTTTACTTAAAA
>APFE030301954.1:0-18225 GCA_000404065.3 Pinus taeda
TGGGATTTATTGACCTTCCTTTACATATTTCCCACTTTCAAAAGTCCCTCTGGGGCTATAACTAGTCTATCCATACTTGTTTAGGTGTGTACCTTAGCTCTTTATTGCTCATCAAGCTTGATGTAGACATGTTTACTTGCAATTTATATGATAATTTCAGTGCTATATTTTCATTGATTGAATGGGGCACAATCATGGGTCATGCCATATTTTTAAAACCGCTTAAACAAGGTTGGGCTTGTTGTGTCAACCGATACTCTGACCCTAGCAACAATCCTTACTCTAACCTGCTTCCCAAACAATTTGTCCTTCCAGATTGGCACAAGGACTTGACATTTCATTTCTTTTTAGATAAGTCCTCCAGTTTTAGGCACAAGGACTAGAGCACAATTATATTTGTCATAGGGTATGAGATAATGAGCTTAGCCCATGAAAGGAGGTTTAATTGGGAGTAATAGGTATTGGACCATTTAGTGTGGTGGATGGGACCAATGGAGAATGAATGTAAACCTTACAAGCAAGTATAGGCTAGATCCGAGTGGGATTTATTTAAATGCAGCATTCCTCCATGCTAGTCCAACTGTAGTTACACATTTTTTGTTTTATAAAGATGCCCCTACATGTTCCAAATATCCAAGTTATTAACAAATCTCACACAGTTCCCAACAGATGCCAATGAGGGGTTTCGGTTTGCATTCCATTGTTGATTCTCAAGTGCTCATGGGATGATAGAAAGTTTTTTTGGTTTGTGGGGGAAATGATGGATTCAAGAACAAAAATATCATCAAAAAGTTAATGAGGAAGGGAAAGGCTGAGAGTAGTGAATGACGAAAAATCTGAAAGGTAGAATGAGACTGGAGGACTACAATCAACTGGCTAAAAAGGAATGTAATTCAAAACAGCAGGAAAATAGAATGGGCAGAAAACAAAAGAAAGGATAGAAATACAACTAAACTAACAAAAAAAATGAAATGAACTCTAGCTTACTCAGGAGGCAACCACCAATGCGGTGGCTACTGGAAGTATCTCTTCAAATGCTGGCCATTAACAGGGAGCTTTTCAGTCTCTCCTTGTAATGTTTTCAACCTGTAAGTCCCTTGACCAATCTTTTCAAAAACTTGGAATGGTCCCAACCATAGGTGTTGGAATTTTGTGTGTCTACCCTTTGGCTCACTTAGCTTGTCCGATTTCAGGACTAGCTCCCCCACTTGGAAATCTTTATCTCCCGCTAGATGATGATCAAACCATTTTTTTACAATCATTTGGTGATTTTTGAATTTAATTCTGGCTCTATCCCTTAATTCCTCTAGCTTCATTAGTTGGTCAATCCTTTCTTGAAGCGCGGCTGAAGGGGCTCCTCTTGAAGCTTGGGAGAGCTGTAAGGATGGAAGGGCAACGTTTGGGGGAAATATGGCTTCTTGTCTATACAATAGGAAGTATGGGGAGTTTCCTAAGGCCACTTTAGAGGTGACCCTATCGACCCAAAGGGCTTTTGTCAAGGCATTATGCTAGTTCCTCTAGTTATCAGCGACGAACTTGTGGATTAGGCAGATAAGGTTCTTATTGGAAGACTCTGCAACTCTGTTTCCCTAGGGGTAATAGTTCACTGCATAGTTTATGTGTATTGACTTATCAATGGAAAACTCAGTCATCCCCAGAGATGAAAAGTAAGAAGCATTATAAATAATGAGAGCGTCAGGGTTGCCATACTTGTTGATAATGAATTTCTTAATGAATGATATTACCTCATCTTCGTTCACCTTTCGGAGCAGGTTGGCTTTGGTCCATATGGTGAAGTAATCAGTCACTATGAGTATATACTTGTGCTAACGTGAGGAGTTTGTAGTGATCTCACCTATGACGTCTAGGCCCCATTGCTGGAACAGTCAATAAATCATAACAGGTCTAAGGGGAACAATGGGCTTTCTTTATCATCCTGCAGCGGTTTGGCATGCCTTGAATTTGCAAGCATAGGCATGCGAGTCTCTGAACAATGTGGGCCAATAATATCTAGCTCTTAATATTTTGTGAGGAGTGTTCTCTCTACCATAGTGACCACCTATTGGGCTATCGTGCATTTCTTTCAATACATGGTTGGTATCAACTTTCTCCAAACACCTCAGCCAGATTCCATCATGATTTTTTCTGTATAAGATGCTATCTGCCAAATGATATAGAATGGATTTCAATCTGAGTGCTCTCCTTTGTGATGCATCCATGTGTTCAAGACATGAACCTCGTACTAGATAGAAGCGTATGTCGTGGTACCATGACTCAGGGTCAAAAAAGGTTTTCGATGCCTCTCGCTCATACATCAGCGCTTCATTACTCCATAAGAGCTCCTCCCTGAGTTCCCTTTGTGCATATTTCACTCTTAACATTCCTGATTCTTTGAATGCTTCCTTTTGGTCTGCTAAGGCTTCTGCCACCAACCTACAAAGTCCCTGCCCTCGAACTATCTATGCCGGCTTTATCTCTAGGTCAAACTCTTGAAGGGTGGTTATCTAGTTCCCTCTTCATTCACCCATTTCTTTTTGCATGAAGAGGGCTCTTACAGTAGGATGGGGCACGATGACTTTGGTCTTAGCCTTTAGTAAGTAAGGGCGGAAATGTTTAATGGCCTTGAAAACTGCAGAGCCCTATTTCTCCACATTTGGGTAATTCACTTGAACTCCTTGGAGATTTTAACTCATGTAGGAAATGGGGACTTCATTGCCATCATCATTTTTTGAGTGAGAATTGCAGCATATGAAAGGTTGAAAGCAAAGGTGTATAAGAAGAATCCTTTGCCGAAATTAGGTTTGACCAATGTAGGGGCTTTAGAAATGGCTTCCTTGATTCTCCAAAATGCTTCCTTGGCTTCATCGCTCCATTTATACACAAAGTTTTTCCTCATCATTAGCTGTAAGGGGCGTACTATTTCAGCGAAGCCTGAGATGAATTTTCTAACAAAATTAATCCTCCTGAAGAAAGCTTACATGGCTTATTTATTAGCAGGGGGTTGTATTCTCATGATGGTTTGTATTCTTTTAGGATCAATCATAATCACGTCTTTAGAAAGGATATGATCTAGTAGTTTCCTCTCTGTGGCTGCAAAGATGCTCTTCTTGGGATTCAAAGAAATTGCATACCTTTAGCATCTTTTAAAAATCTGCCTCAGGTGGTAAATGTAATCCCACAGTGATGTCATCCATGTACACCACTATCAATATGTTCATCAACCCTCACAAGGCTATGTCCATAGCTCTTTGGAATGTGGCACCCACGTTAATGATCCCAAAAGGCATTTTACGATATGCCTAGGTGCACCATTTGGTGTTGAAGGTTGTCTTAAGTTGATCCCCATGAGATACCAGTACCTGATTATATCCTAAAAACCCAACTAATAGGACAACATTTCAGACCCAGAAACGCACTAAAGGATGTGTTCCATAGAAGGGACATGATAGTTATCCTTTTGAGATGCTTTGTTCAAGTTTCTAAAATCAATACACAGCCTGATGTCTCCATTTTTCCTTCTCACTAGCACTAGATTGGCTACCCAACGGGTGTGTTTGACTGGGAATATGATTTTAGCATCCAAAATCTTGTTTAGTTCTTTCCTCACCAATGGTTCTAGGCTTGGATGAATCTTACACAACTTTTGTTGCTAGGGCTTGGCCTCCTTTTCCAAAGGGATCACATGTTGCATAATACTGGTATCAAAGGTCTTTAGGTATTCATATGTCCATGCAAAGACATTCTTGTATTCTTTAAAAAGTTTGAAAAATGCAGCCTTTTCTTGCAGAGAGCACCCTAGGCCCAGATTGAAATTTTTTGGGTCTCTTTCAGTCCCAAGGTTGACTATTCCATACATCATGATGAGTTGTGTGTTTTGCAGTTAGTATGTTTCTTGAATTTATCATGCAAGTCATACAAGTGTTCCATCCTAACCACTAAGTTTGGAATCACATTGGGCTGATCCTTTTCCTCATCTTCCCTTTCATTCATAATCTTGTAATGCCCCTTTTTGTCAAATACTGCACTCTTGAATGTCTTCTCGCAGTGTAGGAACTCAAGGATTTTCTCATCATCTTTAAAAACTTGCCAATTCAAGATGTTATCAAGCATGGACGGTCTAAAAATCAATTCAACAGAAAATTTATTTTTCTTCAATCTAAAATTAGGAAAATGTTTAGCAGCCATATTAGCCATCAGATCAACATCTTGTTTTTGGCAATGAGGTAAGTATGTAATATTAAAGGAATTTAAATTGTCAATTAAATCCCATACCTCATGCTGGTACCTCACTAGCTGTGGAAAATTGCAATCTATCCTTTTCCTTACCTAATCTATGATTATCTGTGAGTCACCAAAAACTTTAATATTTTTCACATTCATGCCAATAGCTTTCTTTAGGCCTTGCAGTAGGCCCTCATATTCCACTATGTTGTTGGTGCATGCGAACTCCAACTAGCTGGCCATTAGATGTTGGTTCCCTTGTGGTCAATGAGAATACTTCCAACACCTGCACTTTCAAGGCAGTTAGAGCCATCAAAATAGAGTGTCAAGAATATTGCATCTAATGTTACATCAATTGAACTACTATCTAAGAAATTTGTCCTATCATCTAATATAATACATGATAGCTAATCAGTTGGATTATGGGAGGGAATTTCCAACTCTATGTGTGTCAAAGTTTCTTCAATGGTTTCTACATGAAACTCTCCAAAACAAGTTTCTGTAGTCTAAGCATTGAAACTATAGTTCCAAAGAATGGAGTTGGTAAACATTATAGGTTCATTGGGACCATTTAGTTCCCTTACCACATACTGCATGTATCTTTCCCTATCGACTCTCAGCATATCATCCTTTCCCTTTTGAGGCAACAAGAGATGGGACTAATTAGTCGAGAAGTATCTGTTCAATTTTGCTGAGCTGTCCCTGCTAAGTAGCATTCCATAGGCCTTAGGTATATTGACAACCACTATATCAATGACCTATGTGTATTGTGGTTTAGCAGCTATATGAATCAACACATCCTTCAATTCTCCAATTACTATCACATTTTTCCTATCTAATTGCATGATTCGAGTTCTAGTTTTTTCAGGTATGGCCTGAAGTCTTTTAGAAACAACATAAGGCATGACAGTGGACGAGGCACAGAATCTACCAAGAAATTGTGGACATTCATGTTGAAAATTTCAAATGTGATGAGGAACGATGGAGTCATAGATTACGATTTCCTCCCTATCATGGCTGCGCTGACATCTTGGGGTTTTCAATTCATTTTAGACAATGTGGCCTCCATAGCTAATGGTATTTGGGCTGCACTAGTGGTACTAATAGGTTTGGACATTGGCTTCCTAGTTTGGGTGCTTGAGGTGGTGGGGGTTTTGTAGTTCCACTCATTCATAGCTTTCAGTAGCAAATCTCTTTGCTGCGTTAATTTTAACAAGTCAAAATATGTGATATTAGCCCTAGAATTCTTGAGATCATCCACAATATTGTAATCAATGTTATAAACAAGATAGGGTAGAGTGAACATACCTATTTTGCCATTATTAAGTGGGAGTTTACCATCTTGAGTAGCCTTCATTGTAGTGGGAGATGCATTTTCTTTCTCTAGGTGACTTGCAATAGGGGTATTCTTGGATTGGCCGCCAGGCCTACTCTTTTCGACAAGAACTCTGGGAGCAAATGCTTTCATAGGGAAAACATCTTGCTTTGTTCAGTCTAAGGGCTTTGTCCCACCTAGAAGCGTCAATTTACTACGCATGTGGATTTCATTAGCGTTGATTTCTGCAGTGTTATCTCCCTCGTCGTCATTCTCATCACTATGGGAATCCCACAACACATTAATTTGGGTTTCATCATCCAAGGATTCTTCTACTTGGTATTCCTCCTCATCTCCTTATTCTAGTTCAAGCTCTAGTATAGGTTCTTCCTTGTTGAGGAGCGATCCAATTAGAGCCAATTCTTTTGTGTTTAAAGCCCCTTCATTAGGTGGAGTAGGCAATGCAAGCTGACCATGCCCACCTACTATTTTCTTCTGGTAGAAAGGTTTGAAGGGTTTTTTGTTATTATAATCTCCTCCCTTCCCACTTGTACTCTCTCCAACATTTCTTTTCATATTTATGACTGTGTTTGTTAGTTTCTTAATGATTCGATGCAAACCTTCCACATCTGTGGCATCCTTTTCTTTGGTCTCAACCACTTTATTGCCACTCCCACTACTCTTCTTGGATGATTGGGAGGATTTCTTCACTTTAGTTGCATAATGACATGTTAGGCTGATCATTTCATTTTCAACTTTCACCGCTTCATCGATAGTACCTTGTAAGGTTTACACATTACTCCTTTTAACCCACATCGCTGTAGGGACAGGGAGAGCAGAGACATATAACTCCATGAGCACTTCATTAGTAGGTCTAGTGGTGGCTAGGATTCTTTTGAATAGGGTGTTGAATCAGATGTTAAAATCCTTTACTTTCTTGTTGGTTTCCATTTTTAGACAGGATAGTTCTAAAACTAAGGCCACAGGTGTTTTTTCGTCACCAAACTTGTCGAAAAAGTCTTGCTGAAAAGCATCCCAAGAGGTGATTGACCCTATTCTCAAGCTAAAATACCATGTGGAGGCTGCACTAGTCAAAGTAAAATAGAATAGGTGGCACACCACATCCTCATCGTCAACCCCCAACCTGCACAAGGCTAGGAAGAAAGAGCAAATATGGTTATTAGTGGTATCTCCCCACTCAGGGTCAAAATTAGGTATCACCCTTTCTGCATTTTTGGGTAAGGGATGCTTCTACCCAGGTATCACTATAGCATCCTGTGCAAGCCAGGGAGGGAGTGCTCCTAGAGGAGGTGGAGGTTGATTCCCACCCAGAGGAGAAGGTGGAGGTTGATTCCCACTTGGAGGAGGAATGTTGGCCATGTTATGGATAGGGAAGTTTTGGTTGGAGACTTCTTCCTTAGGATTCTCAAAATCAAGCGAGGAGTTTCCTTTAGAAGGGGAATCTCCAGGAATTTCTTCCTAAGGGATGTCGATACTTTGCAAGGATTCTAGCACAATATCTTCAAGAGAAGTGGCTGTAGATGTATCTTTGCTCAGGGTAAAAATCCTTAGCTTTCTTTTAGTTGTCGGAGGTAAAGAGTGAAATATGGGAAGCTGAGAGAGGGAATGAGTGTAAGCCCAGGTAAGTGCTCTGACTGGTTGTTCCTGAGTGACATGATACTCCTACAATCTCTCTTCCTTGGGTGACCCAAAAAAAGGACTTAGAGGGGTCTCTATTTCTTCAAAATGAGGCTCTTCCAAATGTGTGGTAGGATCTCTCCGACCTTTACAATCCATACATTAATCCTTTTGAATCCATGCATGGCACTTATAGATGAAATCTTGAAAAGCTGGGGATGGCAGTTCAGGCCCTCCTTCTAGTGCCATTTGTTGACATGGCTAATGTTCGCTATACCAACAAGGGGAACTAACCTGATTGCAAGCCCCAATTAGACCTTCTTTCATTTGGATTAGCTAGCTCCGATAGGTTTTAAGGGACCTCGTAAACTATTTGAACATGTAGAAAGATTGCTTCTCGGAGGAAGAGTTCAATTAAATTAACAAAAATAAAATAGCTAACCTCTATATATTAAACCCTATCTATACTACTTCTAACTACTCTAATCTAATCCAAGATATCCTAATCTATCTTGCAAAAGCATAATATAGAGGTTTAAACATCATATATATGTTTGGAAAGACCATGATAAAGAAGATTAAACATCATTTATAGATTCAAGTCCAAATGAATCAATCACTGAATTCACAATTGGACAAGATTGTATTAAAGCTAAATTGCAATCCAATCACCTATATAGGAATCCACATTCTTTTATGAAATCAAACTTGCAACTGATGTTTAACTTAGTTTCAAATCAGAGACCATTCACAAGTTAACCATGAAACTAAATCACATTCAATTTAACAAGACTAATAGTGAACTGTAAGTCATCAATATGCATAAATACAAATCACATTTACATTCATGCCAACAACAACACTCTAATCCAAAACATATAAAAGAACAATTAAATAAATCTGAAACTAAAGGCTTCTTTTTCCCCTAAATAGTCCTCCTTATTCACAATAAAGCAAAACTTTTCTTTCCGAAAATTAAAATCCCTTTCTTCTCTTTGGAGTTAATACTTATGAACATGCCCCTGACTCTAGGTCTACCCTGCCTCTTCATCTTCCCACTGTTTCAGATATGAAAATCAAGTCGACAGAGGTAGGATCTTTAGCGCGACCACTAGCAAGTAGAAAGCATAATAGTTGAATTGATTCCTTTCCTGAGGAAGAGAACAGATGTTGGAAAAAGGGGTGACTATGTGTTACCTTCCCATAATGAAGACTGGGACAGCTCTGCTTACACGTGGGATTTTGACCTGGAATTCTTGCAGCCAGACCCTTAAATGTAGTGCTTTTGCATACATGGCTCTTCGAATCCCCTCCTGCGTCCTTTACTTCTCACCTGCAAGGATAGCTATCATTAGCTTGATGATTAAGAACAATAAAACATAAATGTTCAATCAAACATAAATGCTACCTTCATTCATCTCATAAACTATGGAACAAGTGTGCAAAGGATTTAAGCTTCATACATAGTCAACATACAGTTTCCCACTCAACCCATAGGCTTGGCACAATTTTTTGAGGGCTTCTTTTAAATTACAATCGGGTATCAACCCCTCTGCGGGTCGCAGTACCCATGCCTTCCATTTCCTCGATGCACAATTGCACTATTGGGACTCCACAGGCTTGCCCTTTACACTGAAAGCCTAATCCCTTTGTAAATTCAGAAAATTTGGAAAACACATGAAAACACAGGAAATCCTGGCCTGATCGCTCAAGCTGGACCTCAAAAGTTATATTATGGAGTTTATAAATATCACTAGGTTCGGCCTATATCACAATATGCACAAGCCTGGAGCTCCACCGATCGCGATATGTGATAGAGCTTTGGACCTGAAAATATATATATCTCATTTGATAGGTCAATGGGTCTGCCATATTGTTGTGCACAATATGTATAAGGCCTGGGCTCCGTCGATACGTGATATGCCATTGGCAGCCAGACCTAACAATGTATACAATGTGGTTCATAGTGCCCGTGGGTCCGGAGGTGAGGGGTGCACCATATACATAAACCTTGGACTTAGGCCAATTGCGATATGCGATGGATTTTCGAACCCAAAAGTATATATATTGTGGTTCATAACATCATCAGGTTCGAGGCCTTATGGCATGCATTATGCGCCTAGATTGAATACGATAAGTGAAATAGGGAGGATAAACATATTTTGCGAAGGTTTTCCTTTGTAAAGGGATTATAATGAGACAATGATGCGATGAAGGGCTTTGGAAACTAGACAAACCCAGATGAGCATATGAATGAAGGTCTTAACATGGTTATATGTGAGGGGTTTGTTATGGGGCTTTCACCATTTGTGAATGGAAGATTCAGCTCTTCATAGAGTTAAAATCACTGGGATAAAAAGGATCATCTAGAGAGATGATAGATCAGACTTATAGGGGGCCCATTCAAATTTTTTTATCAAAGCATGTTTTAGTAGGGTTGTAGTTGTAGCCACAATAGGAATCAAAATGAAAAGACCAAAATGAAAAATGAAAACTGACTGACTAATTGAATTTACTATAAAAAAACACACTGACTGAACTTACTTATGGCAGTAGAAAATTGAGATCATAGGGCCTTCACTAGGGGCTTCAAATCCTGAAGATAAATCCCCACCTACTAAAGATATATATACAATCATGTGAAATAATCCCTCTAGTGTAACCAATCCAACAAATGGCTACCTATTTGAATCATGCTCGTACTTTCCTTGAGCAGGAAGAAAAAACAAAAGATTGGCCACTCCAAATGTCCACTGAACATGTGCTCATGATCCATAAATAAAAGAAAATTCATCTTCCCAGATGGCTACAACAAATTGGAAATAGGGTCTATGATAATATGGAACATTACCATATCTTGAAAGTCAGAAGAAATACAAGCACACTCTTTATTTTCTAAATCTAGTGGAAGATCATCATGTGCAAGGGGCTCTTAAAAAACTCTTCTTTATCAATGCTCTCGTATTCATAATCTTCTTTCAATGTTTGATGATTATTCTATGCCATAATTACATTGTCTGAAACCTTCACACATGCCAATTCAAAATTATGCTTTACACGAATTCACCCTTGAAATAATGCTTCAAAAAATGGATGAGCTAGAGAGACATATGAGTGGTGAATGTCTAGAGATCCTTGTTCATACATTTCATTAGAAACCTCATCTTGGTCTTCACAAACCTAATCTTGAAATAAAAAATCAAAGAAAGAACAATCTGAAAAAACAAGTGAATGTCTATCTTCATACCTCTCATCCAAAAGACAGGGTTTTGGATGCTCATGGAAAATTTTAAATGCATAAATCACTTCAACTATATTTGATTCCTCATGTGGTTCAACAAGAAGAATATCAATTTGATTGTCACAAGAATCAAGGAAAATAACTTCTTTTTCACCATTTTCTTGCAAAAGTAGATGATCATTGTCATAAGATGGTTCACTGTTTAAATTTTTTGTACACGCAAATTGAGAATTCTAACTTGGACCAATTTCTTCTTGACTGTTAGGATGCAGATATGTTTCATCTTAAAGCAAAGATGCAGTTGATGTGTGCTGTGAATGATCCTTTGTTTCAAAGAAAATAATCTCTGTTATTTTCTTTTGGGAAGAATATTCATAAAGGGCCTCTATGTTCTCATAATCTAGACATTATTCATCACCAAACGTTTCTTCAAGCTATTGAAATAAATTTTCACAGGATTCACAACAATCTTCAAAGAACAAGAATGAATGATGACATTTTCCATAAAACTCAAATAATGTTGTGTGGAATTATTTAAGAGAGAATAAGATACCTCGCTTCAATCCTTTATACCGTGATCTTTTTTTTCCTTCTAGTGTAGCCATAAACATTTTCATTAAAAAACCTCGTGAAACCTAATCCCGAGCTTATGTATATGCCAATGAAATTTGATTAGATGCAGAATAGCCTCATCCCCATTTCCATCTATGAATTTGTGAAAATTAGTTTTCCAATCTATGTAAGGAATTCAATTCATAAAACCAAGAATATGAGCTCGATTCATAGGAACATACCTTCAAGCAGTTGAATCCATATTGAAACAGTTAAGTCATTGAGAATTTCTTCAAACTACCAGTTTTTGAACAATGGAGTTGCCATGAAAATTCTAAACTTTTGGATTCTTCGACACTAGAGTGGCTAGGTGAAAGATGCACAACCTCTCTTGTTTCTGATCACTGTTCACCATTAACAATAAGATCTTATCATTGCCATTCTTTCCTAGGGAAGATATGATCTTTCGATCCCCACCAATGGAACCAAAATTTTATTCCCCCACAATGTCCCAGGCTTAGAGGAATCGACGAAGGTAACTGATCCAAAAATGGATCCTGGATAAACCTCTAAGTCTAAAAGACTTCATGCAAGAGGTATAAGGTGCCAAATGGCACAAATCCTTTGTAAATCAGAGGAAAATTAAAATTGTAGGCTGCTCTCAGAAATAGTCTCATTGCAGTGATCCCTGTATTCTGAATCCAACGCAACTTAAATGGGCGAAAATGGACTTCAGATGGGAAAGATATCATAAAATGAAGCTACTCTTTTTCAAAGGAAAAAGAGGCAAAATCCCTTGAATAATGGGTCTAAAAACCCTCTAAGTGTTCTAAATCTCCCAAAAGGGCAAGACCACTGAAAAAGGAGAAGTTAAGGAGAAGGAGGATAACACTGTCGGGCCTTAAAAACATGAAGAACACCATGAAAACAAGGCTATCGGAGGCTTGAACAGAGGTTACACAGGGATTGTCGGATCTGGCTGATCAATGTTCTAGATCCAATTGGCATATCGCATCGGTGGTGATAGGTGGATTGGCAATCGCAATCACCATTGGCATGAACCATGTATATGGGAAGGCTGTAGGCTTATACAATATATGATTACGACAAGTCGCATAGCAATATCGCGTCGGCACATTACAGTGGAGCAGAGCTGATACGCACACACACACACACACACACACATATGTATGTATGTATGTATGTATGTATGCTTGATGCAATGGTTAGACCTGACAAGGCAGTAAACGAAGTTTGATATATTTTGAAGTCTGTTGGAAAGGCAATTTTACATGCATTTTTGCATATTTTGTTTAATAAATGAAAAGAGAAGGAAAGCATGATTCATGTAAACCGGACCCGAAAGGTTTTGGGAATGAAATTGTATAACATTTGAAATCTGCCAAAGCCATGTTTGTGTTATTTTCACCGTTTCAATGAACTTTAAAATACAAAGGGAAAACCATGGAGCGTGCTGATTGTGATGTGCGATAGCGATTCCCAGGTGGACTCGATGGCGCTATAAAGCAGGGTTATGAAATTTTCAAGTCTGGATGAACAATGTTCTGTGGATTTTTTCATGTATTGCAGCGTTCTCAGTGTAAACACATAGTGACTTTTTTTGAAGGATTCAATCTGCCAATAGACCCCTTCCATTACCAAATAGGTGGCATTCATCCTTGAGGGTGTTTAGCAATGATTGTTAACACTCAGAGACGAGATTTGAACGGACTATGGTAGGAAGATAGGGAGCCTGAGAGGGACAATGAATAGGCAGCATCGATTTGGCTTAAAAGCCACAGAACGACAGATAACAAGGGCTATTGAGTTGTTGACGGTGGCCAAGTTGCTATTGGTTGTTGAGGGTGCTATTGGAGCTGTTACTGAAGCTGAGCAAAAGCAGGAAGCACTGGGACAGCGATGCAGAAGCAAAGGATAGCCAAGGGAGTCACTTGGAGTTCATGTGAAAATCCAAGAGAGAGTTGTAACTTGATAGAAGGCAGAGTTAGAGCTAAGAGCCCGAACCAAAGCTAAAGAGCCAAAGTCAGAGCCAAGAGCCAAAACCAAGAGCCAAAGATCCAGAGCCAAGAGCCAGAGTCAGAGCCAAGAGCTAGAACCAGGGCCAAAGAGTCAGAGTTGAAGCTAAGAGCCAGAACCAAGAGCCAAAGAGCCAGAGCCAAGAGCCAAAGCCAATAGTTAGAGCTTCAAGAGTGAGGGGATAACATGGTGTCTAAAGCCACTATTTTGTGTAAACACAACAGGAGTTAAGCAAAGAGATTGTAAAAAATACTTATACCATAATCCCAGAGAGCCTAGTTGAGTTGAATAGAGCTCACAGAGATGTAGCCCAAGAGTTGTGGGTGAACTCTTAATTAATTTGTTGTCTTATGTGTTTGTTTTTATTGCTGGATTATTCATTGTTATATGAATTTATATATCATTTTAAGAACATTCACATATTAGCACAAACAACAGACTCTAAAACATATAATCAATTAAAAATAATTATCAACATACACTATATTATCAAGCATTTCTTATTTCCACATTGGTTAATCAAATAGACTTGGGACAATTCAAGCTTTGGAAGTGGGAGAGGTTCTTGTAAGCTAGACAAGAAGCCTAAGAGTCCATTTTCAGATCAGGTGGTATTGGAGCTTAAGATTAATTAACCACACCTTTAAGAAGTTTATATTAGAATGCTTGATTGACAGAGCAAAGACTGCTTGTCTAAAAGGTGTTTGAACAACAAGAGGCTGATTGTATGCTTGTTTTGTAGATTGACTATTTTCTAAGTTTGTAGAGGTGAAGGGAAAGCTATTGATAGCTTAGTCCAAGAAGGACAAGAAAGAGAAGGGCTGAAGGCACTCTTCTATCCCAAAGGACCTCAAGGTAATCCAAGGCACAAGAGGTTTGTTGCAAGAGGTTGCTTAAATAAGCTCTTTATTTATCTTGTTGAAGGTTTTTTGTTCATTGGCATAATGACAACTTATACAAGTGGGTCCTCAAATTCTGCTCTCTTCACGAGACTCTTTGATGAAGACATGAAGCAAGAATTGTCCACCATGATGAATATGGTGAGAGAAATGTATGAGGATGGACGGAAGAGCTAGAAAGCAGTTGAATTCCATGAAAGAAGAGAAGCAATTTCTTTCTAACAAATTGTAGGAAATGGAGAGGTGACTTCATATTGAAAATATGAACTTGAAAAGGATGCATGAGTTGGAGAAACAACTCTTTTTTGGCCAAGAAGCCTTAGTCAAGTACTAGCTTGAAGAAGAGGTAAGCTATTCCAGTTTGTCTTCAAATTCCTCTGAGAATGCTTATCTTGGTTCTTTTGAAAAACATACTAAAGGCATAGGTTCCAAGCTAATGTCTAAGATGGGCTATGAAAGAAAGGGCTTGGGAAAGCATGCACAAGGTATTGTTGAACCAATAATGGTTGAGGAAAGGCCTAAATATTTGGGTCTTGGCTATGGATAGTATTATGGAGAGAATTCCAAAGCTGTCATGAAAGCCATTGAAATAGTCCCAAGAAGGAATTTCATTTCATGTCCTCTACCTCAGAAGTGTGAAGGTTGTATCCAAGAGGAATACAATAGCTTGAAACATCAATTGTAGGATGCAGGTGTTCAGGAACACACACTTGAACCAACGAGTTGGGGAGACTCTAACATCCTTGAAGAGTTTGATGGTGTTCTAAAGGGAGCCACTTCTTCATTTGCTTCACCTCCTCATGAAGGCAATAAAGGTGAAAGAGGCAAGTAAAAATCTGGTTCTAATTATATCCCTTTTGATTTTACAAAGCATGATAAATTTCCACATAAGTATGGGGAAAGAGTTGCATGTTCCTTTTTTGGTTTGGATAACATGATGTTTCTAGATGTTGGAAGAGAATGGCCACATAAAGGAAACTTTTGAAGGAAAAGGAGCAAGCAGCCAAAGGTCCATTGGACAAGGAAAATCGTGTTGTCAAGAGGATGCACATGCAGTGCACTTACTACCATAAGAAAGGGAATCTTGCTACAAAATGTTGGACTTTGAATCCAACAATGCTTCCACAAAAGATGAAGAAAGTGGAAAGAGAAGATGGCAAAAATGGAAGTGAAGATTCCATGAATGATGTGTCTCAAAATGATTCACATGAGGATGCTGATGTGCAGATAAAGGTAGTACCTTTGAAAGGGATTGGTAAGGATTGCTTAGAGTTCTTATCTAATTGAAATTGCATGTATATTGATGCATCTACATTATATTTAACTTCAACTTCGAAAGTACGGTGTGCTTAAGTGAAAGTTGAAGGATGAAATGCATGCATGAGCAGGAGATGCATGAACACAGGGATGTTGATGATTTCTTGTTTTTGAACATGTAGTGTAATTAACTTGCAGGGTTGATTGCTTTGACATGCATGTGATGCCATGTTGACTTGGAAGAAGTTAACTTGGTCTCCAAATGGAGATAATGATGAAAGTTTCATCTTTTGAAAAAGAGTCTTAATGGTCTTTTTCTACATGCTTGACTTGAAGGGTCATTTGTTTAAAGGCATGTTTTTTGGCCTTGTTATCTAGTCCATCATTTGTATGTAGATGTAAGACATGGAGGTGTTCACAAGATGTGAAATCTATTTATTTTGTTGAAGTAGGAGTTAGTCCATCCAGTTGTTGTCTGTATGTCTGTTGTTGTTAACAGTTGTTGCTGGAAGCTTGTCAAATAGGTACGAATGAAAGTTTTATGGAGCAGATGTACTTCACATTTGTTAAGCCACCTTGGATCAATGATCAAGGCAAAGAAACTCAAACTACCTTCTATGACCATTTCAGTAGAAGTTCTGTAGGAAGGCAAGGAGGAAAACTATTCTTCCCAAGAAGACCAGCCCATCCAGAGAAGGGAAGTGGTCAGAAACTTTGGTTTAGAGGCACTATGCAAAGGCAAGTGTAGGGAGGCTGAAAGAAGAGGGTGAGTCACTCTCATTTACTATTTAGATCAGTATATCAGTATTTTGGAGACCAAAAGTTCTTTTAGTGGGAAGGCATGATCCAAAAATGGATCCTCAATAAAACTCCAAGTCTAAAAGACTTCAAGCAAGAGGTAAAAGGTGCCAAATAGCACAAATCCTTTGTAAATCAGAGGAAAATGAAAATCACAGGTTGCTCTCAGAAATACTCATTGCAGGGATCCCTCTATTCTGAATCCAACGAAACTTAAATGGGCAAAAATAGACTTCAGATGGGAAAGCTATCATAAAATGAAGCTGCCCTTTTTCAAAGGAAAAAGAGGCAAGATCCCTTGAATAATGGGTCTAAAAGCCCTCTAATTCTTCCAAATCTCCCAAAAGGGCAAGACAACCGAAAAAGGAGAATTTATGGAGAAGGCGGATAACACTATCGAGCCTTTAAAACACGAATAAAACCATGAAAATAAGGCTATCAGAGGCTTGAATAGAGGTTGCATAGGGGCTGCCGGATCTAGCCGATCAACGATCCAGATCCGATCGTCATATTGCATCAGTGGTGACAGGCGAATCAACAATTGCAATCAGCATTGGCATGAACCATGTATATGGGAAGGTCATGGGCTTATGCAATATGTGATTGTGACAAGTCGTATCGTAATATTGCGTCAACACATTACAGTGGAGCGAGGCCGATATACAGATATATATATGCCGGATGTGATGGTCGGACCCGAGGGGGCAGTAAATGACATTTGATATATTTTGAAGTCTGTTGAAAAGGCAATTTTACATGCATTTTCACATATTTGATTTAATAAATGAAAAGCAAAGGGAAGCGCGATGCGATGTAAACTGGACTCGAAAGGGTTTGGGAATGAAAATGTATAACGTTTGAAATCTGTCAAAGCCATGTTTGCGTTATTTTCACCGTTTCAATGTATTTTAAAATACAAAGGGAAAACCATGGATTAAGCCAATTGCGATATGCGATAGCGATTCCTAGGTGGACCCAATGGCACTATAAAGCGGGGTTATGAGAATTTCAAGTCCGGATGAACAATGTTATATGGATTTTTCTGTGTATTGCAACATTCTCTGTGTAAACATAGAGTGTCCATTTTTGAAGGATTCAAAGCACTGATAGAACCCTTCTATTACCAAATAGGTGGCATTCATCCTTGAGGGCATTTAGCAATGATTTCTAACACTCAGAGACGGGATTTGAACGGACTATGGAAGGAAGACAGGGAGCTTGAGAGGGATAATGAACAGGCAGCACCGATTTGGCTTGAAAGCCACAAAATGACAGATAACAAGGGCTGCTGAGTTGTTGATGGTGGCCGAGTTGCTGTTGGTTGCTGCGGGTACTGTTGGAGTTGTTACTGAAGCTAAGCACAAGAAGGCAGTGCTGAGACAACAACGCAAAAGCAAAGGACAACCAAGGGAGTCACTTGGAGTTCAAGTGAAAAGCCCAATGAGAGTTGTAAGTTAATAGAAGGCAGAGTTAGAACCAAGAGCCTGAACTAGAGCCAAAGAGCTAGAGTCAGAGCCAAGAGCCACAACCAAGAGCCAAAGAGCTGGAACCAAGAGTCAAATCCAAAGAACCAAAGTCAGAGCTAAGAGCTAGAACCAAAACCAAAGAGACAAAGTCAGAGCCAAGAGCCAGAACCAAGAGCCAAAGAGCCAGAGCCAAGAGCTAGAGCCAATAGCCAGAGCTTCAAGAGCCAAGGGATAAAATGGTGTCTGAACCCGCTATTTTTGTGTAAACACAGCAGGAGTCAAGCTAAGAGCTTGTAAAAAAGACTTATAACATAATCCCAGAGAGCCTAGTTGAGTTGACTAGAGCTGATGGAGATGTAGCCCAAGAGTTGTGGGTGAACTCCTAATTAATTTGCTGTCATATGTGTTTGTTTTTACTGTTGCATTATTCACCATTATATGCATTTATATATCAGTTTAAAAACATTCACATATCAGCACAAACAATAGACTCTAAAACATATAATCAGTTTAAAACAATTATCAACATACACTATATTATCAAGCATTTCTTAATTCAACATTGGTTAATCAAATAGACTTGGGAAAATTCAAGCTTGGAAGTGGGAGAGGTTCTTGTAAGCTAAACAAGAAGCCTAAGCGTCCATTTTCGGATCAGTAACCACAGACCAAGCTTTCAGTTTAGTATCTAGCCCTACCAAACTAGAGAGGGCTCTCTCTATGAGATCAAAACAAAAAAATGGACTGGAATATAAATGGATTTTAGGCTAGATATGTATTGTGCTATGCAACAACCCACAA
>APFE030301954.1:18245-39228 GCA_000404065.3 Pinus taeda
CCCCCCATTTTTATTATATATAATACAAATAGGGATCCTTCTAAAAAAATGAAAGTTTCCCCTCTTTTTGAATAAAATGCCAACTCTTAGAAATTGTTGCTTTTCAAAAAGCCCTTTTTGAATCTAACTTAAAACATATTAAATTCCTCATCGTAAATCGTAAAATTGCATAATTCCTTAGTAGAAAAATTAAGCACATTTTAAAAATAACAATATACGACTTGTGATTGAATTTTGTATGTGACATCCTGATGGCATATCACACATCGGAGGGTATTATGGCAAGAGCTTAATTGTTACCTATTAAAACTTCGATATTGCAATATCCCGATATTGTGATCTTGCGATTTTGCGTTATCGCATATCGCAAGATCCATCAAACAACATTTCATTCATGCTATATCTTAAATATCCGATATGACGGATTTGACATATGTTTAATAGTTTTTTAAGCTAGACATGAGTTAGGTCAAAATGATTTAATACGGTTATCATCCCTATATATGTAATCATGGTGTTCGTTATGGTTGATTAATGATGAACTCACACCCATAATTTTTCTTACAAAGTTCAGTCATTTTCATCACATCTTTTACTTTACGCAACAATTAATTGTTGTTGGTTTTAATAGGAACTCTGCTCAAGTGATGTCCATTTGAAAGGTGATGCAGAAACATACCAAGCAATCTATCACAGAAACCGAAAGCACATATATGTCATCCATTTTTATAGATATAGTATGCACTGCAGATGGAGGTGCCATGACATGGCATACTATCTATACTATGCTGGAGAATGAAAACCCTGAAGTAATAGATATTCGACCAACCGATGACAGCACAAAATCGACAGGAGTGCAATTCAGAGATGCTGCATGCTCTTTCCTTCACTGAATAGCAACAACGGCTAGGCTCTTGCCATACACAGATATGATAAGATGGGTAGTAGAGAATACAAAAGTAGAAGACAAACTTATCAAGACAGCTAAGAACACAGTCTTGGTTTCTTTCAAAGTTGAAGATTTACAACAAATGTACAAGCTACCTGATGCCCAAGGCATCTATGACAAAAAATTTGTTGCAAAGTTTGTAAAAGAAAATGAAGACCCATTTCAAATGATACAGGAATGGAGGATAAGAGCCAATAAATTCAAACAAGATAAAGTGGGTATATACCCCATTGCTTCTTTACCCAACCCTTATAATTTTGCAGCCTCTATGCTATGTAGGTTGTATGGTCTCCCTGATAATTCTAAGTTCGTGATAAATTGGGTTCCTTTAATTGGTGCTTGTGTTAATTCTCACATTATGAATTGGGAAACCATTCTATTTGAGAATTTGGCCAAAGCGATTACTGAATACCACCAAACTAGGGTTGCCTCCTCTAGATCAGTTCCCCAATTATTCATGTCTACATATGTTTTCGACGCTATTGCACTCATTTTCCAACCATGGGTGGGAAATGGACTACCAATGGTCCTACTCCTATCTTCCTAAGTTATAAGAAAATGTGGGAACAAGATTTTATTCCACATTTTCACCAATTATGCCATGGAGTTGTTCTCCCCTTACATCAGTTAGTTTTCAATAGAAGATGTCCGAGATTCACAAAAGAAGCTATCACAGACCTCCAAGCAATTGGAAGGTATTTTCTTGAAGAGTCCTTCTCTTATATCAGGATATTTGGTAGCCAAGCTTTCCCACATGTCCTCCCTATGTATGTATCAAATAAACTATTGACAAGAGAAGTATCATACCAAATAGTAGGAAATAGCCTCGCAAAAACATTGAAGGAAATGAAGAAATCCCTATGGCCAAACTTTCCCCTTCAGTGTGGGTCATTTACCCTTCTTAATTATGGTCATGCATATAAAGAGTATCAAAATATGCAGTTATTAAACCTCCCGGTTCTACAAGCAAGGTCTTTTGATCCATAACAAGTAGAAAACAAATTCACCCTTTCAGTTAAGATCAGACCTGTAACTCATACAGTAGATGAGTTTGAATATTTACTGGAATTGTTGGGTGTGGAGCATGATTATTTAGAGTTGTTTGTTTCATCTAGATGTATACCCCAGGAAGTTTGTAAACCCCTCCATGTGGGGGGGTGCAGGGGGGACTTGTCCCCCCGGTGGGGGTTCATGGGGGCCGATCCCCCCTAGCTGGGGAGTCTGGGGACCAGTGATTAAAAACATATGTAAAATTGCCTTGTAAAAGTATAGTAATTTCTAGTCAATCTAGGTCATTCATTAGGCAGATGATCTGACGGTAGAACTTATGTTTAGTTTAGGGTTTTTGCCCTAGAAGGCAACCCATCTCTTTGTATGAGGGCATTGTATTTAGGCTGTGTAATAGATGTACATTCTCAGAGTGAGAAACAAAGAGGTGAGACTGTGAGAGAAAACAAAGGATATTACAGTGGATCTGTTGTAGGTTGTGTTTCTTCATTTTGCTGGATAATAGAAAGGAAGGACCGGTTGTTCGGGGTGGACGTAGCGCAAATTGGGTGAACCACGTATATCTATGTCTCTCTCATTATATGAATTTTCTATGTTTATATTTCTGCTATATTCTATGTGTTCCATTGCTCTGTAATATATAATTTTCTAACAGGAATTAGCTGAGAAATTTGAGTAGATTATGAATGCAACTAAGACAAGGTTGGATCCAGAGAAATTAAGAAGATTCTAGGAGTTTAGAGGATAGAGGTTAGAATACCTTCCACAAGAACTTTGGATTACTAATCATAGAATTGAAAACAAGTCTCAAAATCAGAATAAGCTAGGCACGTCACGAGAGTAGGAAGAAGAAACAAATGAATTAGAAAATTTGTGGGATGCATTCAATGACAAACTATAGGATACCCCTAAGGTATCATCAACACAAGAACCCATAGGATTTTAGACCCCACCAGGGCAAATAGTAGTAGTGACCACTGAAGGTCCAAAAACAAGTTTCCAAGATACAGAGGTAATCCCTGTAGATCCAACTACGGAAATTGTCTTGAATGTAACATATATCCCTCCTCTAGATGTCTTTTATAGCCCTCTTCATAAAGCTGTTGTAAAAAGGTAGAGGAAGAGGAGGAGAACTGAAAATCCTTTAGAACATGAATTTATGGATGTCCTATGGAATGAAACACAAAGAAATCTGACCAAACATTTGATTCGGCTATCTCAATTTGTCAGAGCTTATGCTACAACAACAATTGACAAAGAAACTGAAGTCTTTGTTTTGATTAATGAAAAGGACGACTAGATCACACTATTATAGTGATAGTTAGATGAAGAAAGAGCCAACATGAACCATCAAGCAGAGGAGTAGCTACACAAGCTACGACAGGATATGGAAGTACAAAGGATAAGTTATGAAAATGACTTATCTGCTAAAAAAAACAAATCCAAGAGCTAAAGAGTGACCTATCAAAGTATAAGGATATTCCTACTCTAGAGGAATTCATTAACGAAGCTTTAACATTGAATACTTTACTGTCAAAGTGAAAGCAACTCTTCCTCCAACATATATCAAATATCATTCCACATCTGAATACTAGTGAACAATTAACAATCATCATTATTGATAAAAGAATTTAGTTCAATGAACTCAATTCTAATATCTCTGATTATATTGAGTGGCAGGATTTAGATGAAGGGAAAAGGTCAAGTCTCCTGAAGATCAACGAAATACAGAGGGATATTCTATTCACTGATTGGGACTCACATGTGAAACAGGCTGAATTAGCAATAGTCAGAGCATCCAGTATTTAAAAAAGCATTATCAAAGCAATAAATCGCATGTTGTACACATCCAACCTCATAAAGGAGAGTGATCCAAAAACACTTCCTGATCTTAAATCATTAGATGAGAATTGGAAGAATAAGAGTTAGCTACAGAAAGAAACAATTGAGGGGCTATCAAAAACTGACTGGGAAGAAATATGGCAACTTTTGGTCAAACCACACAGTCAGATCATGACCTTGAATTGCTCCTTGGATTCATTACAGAGCATTCTACCACCTTTACATGATGTTATATTTGTAGGGCAGTTGAGAACACAATTCGGGATGCCACCACAAGTCAGGCCAATGTTCGACATTTGTGAGCTGAAAGGCAAAGCTGGCAGCGATGATTAATCAATGAAGACCTGAGTCATTTTTGAGCAATTTTATTTTTGGAAAGTTGGATACTAGGAACAAGGAAGGTTGTTTAAAACCTCCTCATAGATATTTTGTATAAGTTAGTTTTAGTTAATTAAGAATAGTATTTAAACCCTTCTCATGCATTTAGAGAAGGGTCCAGAATTTTAAGAACATTTACAAAGAATGCGCTATCATAAATTTGTAGATGCCTTGATGGAATCATGGAACATGGTCTTTTCAATCAAATATATATTTTTTTATCACTGTTGATGCACTATTGTATTATTTGGGATACTCATTGTATTATGGCCTGATCAAATGAGCAGAATGGTACACATCTAGTACCATTATCATGTTTTCTAAATATGTGTTCTAGAATTAGTGATAAGTTTATCTTTCATGAATTATATATGAAATTTGTCATCTTTGTTTGAAGTATCAATTGCACTATTGTACGATATCAAAATAGAGAATGGTATGTTTTATATGTGATCATTACAATATGTGAAATGTTTTTCACAATTCTTTTGATTAACTATTTTTTCAAAGGAATTATCTTACAATATATTAACTCTATATAGTCTACGATTGATCTATATCATCATAGGTTACATAGACATCTTTTATATCACATAAAACCAGCAATACCCCGAGTTATATTAAAATAGATTTATTTCAAAGTTTTTCATCTTAGAATAAAGTTGTGCTAATTTCCAGTTATTCTTTTGCGAATCATCAGAAAAACCCAAAAATCATATAAACCCAAAACACTAGTAAATTGGTCCCATCATATCGAGTCAGAGCCACTATCCCAAATGGAAAAGGAGCTGCTTTAAGGTCCATACCGGGTGGTTATCACCCTTGTTGTTGCTACATATTTTTGAGGCCTCAACATTTTTGGTGCTAGAAGGAGGGCCCCGACTATGAATGGCATATAAATCTAAATATCAAACTCAAAGCCTTCACAAGAGTCAATCTCCCTCAAAAATTCCTACAGCTTCTCGATCATGTTCTAAGTCACCCACTCAGAAGTAAGAGGTTGTAGAAACTTTCCCCTCATCTCTTGAAGTATCTCAATAGTTACCTTTTTTAGAATATACTCCAGAATCTCTTGAAGTCTAGTCTTTAGTTCATAAACTAGAATGAATATCTATTTCTACTGAGAAGCCCAATAAAATTGAAGCTTCTGAAGAAAGTATTACTTCATTATTCAGAGAAACTGTTATCCTAATGCGATCAAAAAGTGATAAACTCGGAATACCTCCTTTCGAGTTTCCAATACATTCACAGTGTAAGAAAGTTTATGTGTCTAGATCTAATTCAGATATGAGTGAGGTCACATCAAATTCCCCTCCATTTACTCCCTCATTCACTACATTCACATCTTCTCATATTTCCATTTCTTCTATTCAAATGATTAGTGCTACAACAAATAGTACTAGTCCGGTTGTAAGTTATACATCCATACCCACTACTTCTGGATCTGCTTCTATATCTTCTCAAATCCCAACCCAAGTTATGGCTAATAAACACTCGATTAATCCTAGTGTTGTGTTGTTTGCAAAACCACATCCTCTTCCTGATCATCCAGAGAAATGGTTACCCAAATACAATCCAAATGATGGTCTTTTTGCCGAAGAACACATCAACAATTTTATGTTGGACATGAATTTGAATGGAGTTGCGCATAAAGATATTGTAGTAATATTGTTTCTTTATACTCATAAAGGATCTGTGGGATCCTAGTAATTTTCTCTTCCAGCAAGAATGATAACAGACTAGGTAACTTTTGAACAACTGTTTCTTGCAAATTTTGGAGACGATAGGACTGTGGCATCTTTAATCAATGCTCTCTCTAACCTAAAAACAAATTCAGGTGAAAGGATCAAATATTTCAACTCCATATTTAACACGTTATTAAACAAAATCCCAGCTGCTTCTAAACCTTCTGTTGATGTACAAATAGAGTGGTACATTTCTGCTTTACCTTCTAATATAGCCATTTTTGTAGATAGAACTGGTAAGGCTACTCTTTTAGAAAACATGAAAGAAGGCCTGTTTGTAGAAAAGAGAATTCTAGCTTTAGAAAAACGATCTGAGATGGATGATAGGAAATCTCAAAAAGTGACTTTTAGCCAAGAATCAAAGAAGAAAACCCCAAAATATCCATTCGATCTCTAAGCTCTTCAAAAAGTCTTGAAAACTATGTCAAATGATATGATTGAAATAAAGAAACAAGTAGCTGAATCATCAGTTCCTAAGAAAGCATATCGCCCATACAATAGAAGTCCTAGTTCACCATCTCAGCATCCGAATGTGATTTCAAGTGCTGAATCAGATCAAGAGTTTGAAGACGCCTCAATAACTGAAGAAGAAACAAATCCTGAAGAAGAATTTGAATTAAATGGGTTATGTGACTTTATTCTCCCCACCGAAGAAGAAAGAGAGGATATGTCTGCATCTACAAGGAGCAAAACATCTGTTGACTCAACTATAACAATTCAGAAATAGAAATCTCCCCCCACAAAGGAGAAAGCAGTGAATAAAAAATCTAAAATTGTTCAAACTAATCCTATTCCCCTAGATACTTCCAAAGCTTTGATAGTTTTAGATATAATGGAATACAATACAGTTGAAGACATGAAAAATACTAAAGAAAACATTTCATTATATGAAATGACCAAACATAAACAATAGCAAAAAATCTTACTGAGAGAACTCAAGGCAGTTCTTGTAGATCCCATACCACCACCGATTACAGCCCAAGATGACAAAGATATGGGAAAACCCCTATCACCTTCAAACAAGGTAAAATCAAATGATCTTATTTTGATTAGGGATAGACCTAGTTCTCACACTCTTCCTTTCCTTTTGAATTATGAAATTTTCAATAAAAATGTTCATAATTGTCTCATTGATTCAGGAGCTTCTTCAAATATCATGCCAAGATCTATGTGCACGAGACTTAACTTTACCCCCCAAAAGTCTGCTGCTCATATGGTCCAATTGGACAAAAAAAAAAGTCAAGTTTGTTGGAGAAATGTTATCAGTATCAATTAGATTATCATCCAACCCAAAGGTGCTACAAGTGATTGATGTCTTGGTGGTAGACATCCTTGAATTTTATGGTCTTATTTTAAGAAAGGATTGGTCTGAGAAACTACATGGATATCTCGCAACTGATTGGTCACACATGTGGTTACCATAAAATGGTAAACCAAATCAAATTAGAGTTGATCGCGAAAAATTTATGAAACATATAGTCATTGAATTAGAAGGAGTGAACGAGCCTGTGATTTTCACTAATAATATTATTGGAAATTATTCTGCTGAATCATTCCTTGGCTCATTCAATGCCCAAATCTCACCTTTCCTAGAAAATACTGTTACTTCTTAGGTTGAAATTTTTTCTCAATCAAACAGTTCTAAATGTATTAATCTTAGTAATAAAACTTTAGATCATTCCTTGTTCTGGATTCTATACTTTGACGGTTCAAAATTAGACGATGGTGTAGGAGTAGGATGCATTTTAATAAATCCACAAGGAGAGAAAACAATGCTAGCTTGCAGACTCAAATTTCAATGCACGAATAATACTGCCGAATATGAAGCATTAATTCAAGGCCTGTACAAAGCCATTGGATTAAACATTAAATACTTGCAGGTGTATGGGGACTCCAAAATAATTGTTAAGCAAATTAGGAACACAATCCATTGTATTTATGGACACTTGAAACATTATCAAGCATTAGCTCAGAGTCTCACTTCTCATTTCAATGCATTTAATATTTCAATAGTCCCTAGTTTACAAAATGCAAGTGTTGATTTACTTGCCAATGTAGCATCTAAATTGATACCATCAGAAGAATTTAGTCTAGATAGATTTTTGATTGAGTTTATTTTTAGGTCTTCCATTCCTGATATTATAACAAATTGGAGAGTGTTTAATGATGATACAGATATAATCGACTTTCTTTCATCAGATGGATCTTATGAAGGTCAAATCATAGATGAACATGAACATGACCTACAGATTGAAAATAAACAAGATGCAAATCCAATTCCCAAATCTATAGTCAAGATGGAAGATCTCTATGATTTAAAATATAGGTTTAAAAAGGCCACCAATTCAAAAAAACAGAGTTATACTCTAAGATTTGAGTTGATTAATCTTGGTACACCTAATAAACCTATGTTTGGGCTTAACACTCGAAGAAAGGATGTAATTCATTAAGTTGCTAAGAAAATATAAAAGTATCTTTGCTTGGGATTATTTATATCTCAAAACATATGATACTTCTATAATGCAACATACTATACCCATGACTTCAAATGGCAAGCCCGTCCAATAGAAACTTAGAAAGATTCACCAAAATTTAAAAATTCAAATTAAGTCTAAACTCATTAAAATTCTTAAAGCCAAAATCATTTTCCCTGTAAGACATTCAAAATGGGTATCAAACATGGTTCTTGTGAGAAAGAATAATGGAGACATTAGGATTTACATAGATTTTAGAAATTTGAATAAAGCCTGCCAAAAGGATAATTTTCCTTTGCTTACCATGGAGTAGATTTTGTAGTCAATTGCAAGTTTTGAATTGATGTCTTTTCTTGATGGATTTTTAGGTTACAATCCAATTATGGTTCATCCAGATGATAGATTAAAGACTACATTTAGGACAAAGTGGGGAACATGTGCATACCAAAAGATGCCATTTGGATTGATTAATGCTGGCGCTACATTTCAATGTGCTATGGACATAGCTTTTAGAGGACTAATAAAAAATTTAGTTGTAATATATTTAGATGACATCACTGTCTATTCTAAACAAAGAAACAACCATATCAGTCTCCTCAAACAAATCTTTGAGAGATGTGGAAAATTCGACATTTCTTTGAATCCAAAAAAATCTTATTTCTCCTTGGCGGAAGGTAATTTATTAGGATTCGTAGTATCTAAGAAAGGAATCTATATTGATCCTGATATGATTCAAGAAATTGAAAACATTCCCTTGCCACATAACAAAAAAATGATGCAATCATTTTTAGGACAAATTATTTTTTTAAAAATATTTATTCCTGATTTTTCTCAAATCGTCTTACCCCCACAGTCAATGATCCAAAAAAATTCAACTTTTAAATGGGGAAAAGATGAGAAAGATTCTTTTGAGTTGATAAAGAAAGCCATCATTGAAACTCCTTCCTTAACAACTCCTAGTTTCCTAAAACCATTTGTATTATACACATTCTCTTCTGATACCTCTTACGTGGTAGTTTTGACATAGCTAAATGGTCAGAACGTTGAGCACCTATTTCATTATTTAGTTCTAACTTACAAGGTGCTGAGCTAAATTATTCAGCTATGAGAAATGGGATTTTGATGTATTTAAAACTTTAAAACATTTCAGACCTTTCCTCCTAAAACCACACACTAATATAATAGTCCCTTACCCTACTATAAGGAAATTTTTAATCAAATAAGAAGTAGGAGAGAAGAGAGAAAATTGGGTTACTTCACTTTAGGAATATGATGTAGAAATACATCCTGCTAAAATTATTAGAGGTCAAGGTTTTTGCAGAATGCTAACCGGAGCCTCTCATTTACCGACAGAGGACGATCAATCTACTGAAGTGCAATTATATGAGGTACGCCTCAACGATTCTCAATCACAATACACAAATCTGAAATTTTTCTTGAAAAATGGACATGCTCCATTATATCTCAATTATACAGCTAACCATACCTTAAGGCTTAAAGAAAATCAGTATCAATTAATTGATAATTTCTTATTTAGAAGAAACTATGATTTCGTATTATTAAGATGTTTAGAGAAGCCTGAAGCTAAAAAGGTAATACAGGAATTACACAATGGCCCAACTGGAGGCCATTTTGGAGGAAATATCACTGCACATAAAATTCTGCATGCTGGGTACTAATGGCCAACCCTTTTCAAAGATGCACATGAATATGCAAGGAAAAGTTTGTCAAACCATAGCAGGAAGAGAAAGGAAAGCAACACTCCCGTTGCATCCAGTAAATATACAACAACCATTTGAACAATGGGGGTTATATATTATTGGTGAAATAACTCCAACCTCCTCGAAACACCATAAGTATATTCTAACTGCAACTGATTATTTTACAAAGTGGGTAGAAGCTATCCCATTAAAGGTAGTTAACACCCTAAACATTACGAATTTCATTGACCAGTTTATAATTACTAGGTTTGGTCTCCCATCAGCTTTAATGTTTGATAATGCATCCTACTTTTCCAAAAATGCTATGGTAGAGTTTGCTTTGAAAAAAGGTTTTAAACTTAAATACTCAACTAACTATTATCCACAAGGTAACGGGTTAGTTGAGTCTACAAACAAGAACCTGATTAAAATTATCAAACAAATTGTAGAGAAAAATCATAAGAAATGGCATAAAGCACTAATATTTTCTCTTTGGGTAGATAGAATCACCTAGAAGGCCTCAATAGGTACTTCTCCATTTGTATTGGTTTATGGGAAAGAAGTGATTCTACCCACAAACGTAACAATACCATCTCTCGCTTTAGTTCAGTTTATTGATGAAAACCCTTCTTCTCTTCAAATTAGTCAGGTCAAATCCTTAAATTAGAAGAACAGAGGGAGAAAGCCAAAGCAATACATGCTCATCATCAATAGATAGTTAAAGCTTCATTTGATACAACATCCACCAGCCCAAGAACTTTTGAAATTGGAGATCTTGTTTTGAAATGGGATAAGGCACATGAGGAAAAATCTAAACATACCAAATTCCAAAGACTATGGCTTGGTCCATTTCAAATCATAGGGAAATTAGGCCCATCCATCTTTTTATTACAAGATTTGTCAGGTAGGAAAGATTCTTTACCTATAAACGAGCAAATTCTTAAAAAATATTTTTCTTAGAAATTAAACTTTAGTTTTAAAATTTTAGTTTTAGGAAAATAAAGATTGAATAGTATCTCTTTTGGTTGTTCAAAATTTTAAATTTCTGATAATTTACTTGATTTTTCTCACTTCTATAAATAAGAAGAGTAAAAAGATAATTATAAATATGAAATTTAAATAAACCTTATTTCTTTGGAAAAATTTTGAATTTACTAAAGACATTTAGTTTCTGAAAAGACTCTTCATTTTATAAGGTATAGATGTTTTTGTACCAGTCAAGAAAAGAACCAGTAACTTAGCAAGGGTTCTCCACAAAAAGGTATTTACCAACTCTATGATTATCATCCATAACTCTTAAACGAGCCAATGATTCACCCCATTTGATAAACTTTTCTTTTTCACACTGTAATTAAAAATATTCAAAACTTAAAAGATAATGTGTCTCATCACGAGCTTGTTTATCATGATCATAGGAAAATAATTTAGATTGATATTGCCAATACTACATATCATAACAGGGTAATAGTTAATTATTAAAACAATCAAAATACAAGGGGTCTCATCATGAACCAGATTGTTCAGTTTAAATTACAACTAGTGAATGACATTGTTATCATCAGGTCACCAAGCGCTTTTAAGGACATTTAAAGTAAAAATAACAATGAAAAAGAAACAAGTTCCAAGTGAAAGGAAATTGAATAAAATTTTGATTAATTTTTGAAATTATGAATCAATTTCAGATGGGATTATGAATCATTGTTAGTTAAAAGATAACCCTGTTGAGGCTATGAATGCCTGTTGGCAGCAGAGGCTCTATCTATAATAAATGAGAAAAAATATATAAAGCCAATTTTAAGAGAATACCTACTTTATCTTTATAAATCTAAGTATTTACTGGTATAGACATTTATGTTTTATCACCTAAAGAGTTGAGTAAGAAAAGAAGTGAGATAGGTGAATACTTTATATTCCATAGAAACATTGTTTAATTTATGAATCATAAAAATTCTTATTCTTTCACAACTTTTCTTGTTTTTAAAGTTTGAGAAATGTCAAAGAAACTAATTAGAGATAGCTGGTTCTCCCAAGTGAATTGCCAATTGTTATGCTATGCAACAACCCCCCCCCATTTTTATTATATATAATACAAATAGGGATCCTTTTTAAAAATTGTTTTTTCCCCTCTTTTTGAATAAAATGTCAACTCTTAGAAAATTGTTGCTTTTCAGAAAGCCCTTTTTGAATCTAACTTAAAACATATTAAAGTACTCATCACAAATCACATAATTGCATAATTCTTTAGTGGAAAAGTTAAGCACATTCAAAAAATACTAATATGCAACTTGCGATTGAATTTTGTATGCAACATCCCAATCACATATCACACATTGGAGGATATTATGGCAAGAACTTAATTGTTACCTATTAAAACTCTGACATTGCGATCTTGTGATTTTGAAATATCGCATATCGCATATCGCAAGACACACCAAAAAAAGTTTCGTTCGCACTATAGCTTAAATATCTGATATGATGGATTTGACATGTTTAATAGTGTTTTTAAGCTAGACACAAGTTAAGTCAGAATGATTTAATATGGTTATCATCCCTATGCATTTAATCATGGTGTTCATTATGGTTGATTAATGTTGAACTCGATCCCGGATATTTTCTTACAAAGTTCAGTCATTTCATCAAATCTTTTATTTTACGCAACAATTAATTACTGTTGGTTTTAATAGGAACTCCACTCAAGTGATGTCCATTTGAAAGGTGATGTAGAAGCATACCAAGCAATCTATCGTAGAAACCGAAAGCACAGATATGCCATCTATTTTTATAGATACAGTATGCACTACAAATGGAGGCGCCACGATATGGTAGACTATCTATACTACATTGGAGAATGAAAACCCTAAAGTAATAGACATTCGACCAACCACTGACAGCATAGAACCATCAGGAGTGCAATTCAGAGATGCTGCGTGTTCTTTCCTCCATTGAATAACAGCAAGGGCTAGGCTTTTTCCATACACATATTTGATAAGATGGGTAGTAGAGAATACAGAAGTGGAAGACAAACTTATCAAGATAGATAAGAACACAGTCTTGGGTTCTTTTAGAGATGAAGATTTACAACAAATGTACAAGCTACCTGATGCCCAGGACATTTACGACAAACAATTTGTTGCAAAGTTTGCAAAAGAAAATGAAGACCTGTTTCAAATGATATAGGAATGGAGGAGAAGAGACAATAAATTCAAACAAGATAAAGTGGGTATATACCCCATTGCTTCTTTACCCAACCCTTAAAATTTTCCATCCTCTGTGCTATGTAGGTTGTATGATCTCCCTAATAATTCAAAGTTCTCGATCAATTGGGTTCCTTTAATTGATGCTTGTGTTAATTCTCACATTATGAATTGGGAAACCATTTTTTCTGAGAATTTGACCAAAGTGATTACTGAATATCGCCAAACTAGGGTTGCCTCCTCTAGATCAGTTCCCCAATTCTTCATGTCTGCATATGTCTTCGATGCTATCTATTTTTGCATTCATTTTCTAACGATGGGTTGGAAATGGACGACCAATGATCTTACTCCTATTTTCCTAAGTTATAAGCAAATGTGGAAACAAGATTTTATTCCATATTTTCATCAATTATGCCATGGAGTTGTTCCCCCCTTACATCAATTAGTTTTCAACAGAAGATGTCTGAGATTCACAAAAGAAGCTACCACAGACCTCCAAGAAATCAGAAGGTATTTTCTTGAAGAGTCCTTCACTTATATCAGGATATTTGGTAGCCAATATTTCCCACATGTCCTCCCTATGTACGTATAAGATAAACTATTGGCAAGAGAAGTAGCATACCAAACAATAGGAATGGCCTCACAAAAGCATTGAAGGAAATGAAGAAATACCTATGGCCAAATTTTCCCCTTGAGTGTGGGTCATTTAGCCTTCTTAATTATGGCAATGCATATAAAGAGTATAAGAATATGTAGTTATTAAAGCTCCCTGTTCTATCAGCAAGGTCTTTTGATCCACAACAAGTAGCAAATAGATTCACCCTTTCAGTTAAGATGAGACCTATAACTCATACAGTAGGTGAGTTTGAAGATTTATTGGAATCAGTCGAGAACTTTGAGAAAATTCTGAAAGTGGCCAAGACAAAGTTGGATCCATAGAAATTAAGAAGATTCCAAGAGTTTAGAGGACAGAGGTTAGAATACCTTCCATAAGAATTTTAGATTACTGATCACAAAATTGAAACCAAATCTCAAAAGTAGAATAAGTGAGGCACTTCACGAGAGCAGGTAGCAGAAACAGATGAATTATAAAATACATGGGATGCATTAAATGACAAGCTACAAGATACCCCTAAGGTATCACGAACACAAGAACCCACAGGATTTTAGACCCCACCAGGGAAAATAGTAGTAGTGACCATTGAAGGTCCAAAAACAAGTTTCCAAGATACAGAGGTAATCCCTTCAGATCCAACTACTGAAATTGTCTTGAATGTAACAGATATCCCTCCTCTAAACGTCTTTCACAACCCTCTTCATAAAGATGTTGTAAAAATATAGAGGAAGAGGAGGAGAACTGAAACTCCTTTAGAACATGAATTTATGGATGTCCTATGGAAGGACACATAAATAAATCCGAATGAAAATTTGACTTGGCTATCTCAATTTGTCGGAGCCTATGTTACAACAAAAATTGACAAAGCAACTGAAGTCTGTGTTTTGATTAAAGGAAAGGACGACTAGATCACACTATTACATTGAAAATTAGATGAAGAAAGAGCCAGCATGAACCATCAAGCAAAGGAGTAGCTGCATAAGCTACAATAGGATATGGAATTTACTTAGGATAAGTTATGAAAATGACTTATCTGCTAAGAAAAAACAATCAAGGAGCTAAAGAGTGACCTAGAAAAGTATAAGGATATTCCTACTGCAGAGGACTTCATTAATGAGGCTTTGACACTGAATACTTTACTGTCAAAGAAAAAGTAGCTCCTCCAATGTATATCTAATATCATTCCACATTTGAATACTAGTGAACAATTAACAAACATCATCATGATCAAAGAATTGAGTTAAATGAACTCAATTCTAAGATCTTTGATTATATTGAGTGGCAGGATTTCGATGAAGGGAAAAGGTCAAGTCTCTCGAAGATCAACAAAAGACATAGGGATATTCTATTCACTGATTGGGACTCACAGGTGAAACATGCTGAATTAGAAATAGCTAGAGCATCCGATATTTCAAAAAGAATTATCAAAACAATAAATCACATGTTGTACACATCCAACCTCATAAAGGAGAGTGATCCAAAAACACTTCCTGATATTAAATTATTAGACGAGAATTGGAATATTAAGAGTCAGCTACAAAAAGAAACAATTGAGGGGCTATCAAAAATCGACTGGGAAGCACTATGGCAACTTTTGGTCAAACCACATAGTCAAATCATGACCTTGAATTGCTCCTTGGATTCAGTATAGATAATGCTGCCACCTTTACATGATTCTATATTTGTAGGGTAGTTGAGAACACATATCTTTTTGTTGATCACTGTTGATGCACTATTGTATTCTTTGGGATACTCATTGGTAGAAGCTTGATTATGGCCTATTGTCACTGATCAAATGAGTAGAATGGTACACATCTGGTACTATTATCATGTTTGCTAAATCTTTGTTCTAGCCTTAGTGATAAGTTTATCTTTCATGAATTATGTATGAAATCTGTCATCTTCGTTTGAAGTATTAGTTGCACTATCGTACAATATCAGAATAGAGAATGCTCTATTTTATATGTGATCATTAGAATATGCGATATGTTTTTCACAATTCTTTTGATTAACTATTTTTTCAAAGGGATTATCTTATAATATATTAACTCTATTTAGTCCACGATTGATCTATATCATCATAGGTTACATAGACATCCTTTTATATCGCATAAAACCAACAATACCCCAGGTTAGATTAAAATAGATTTAATTAGAAGTTTTGCATCTTAGAATAAAGTTATGTTAATTTCCAGTTATTCTTTTGCGAATCATCAGAAAAAACCCACAAATCATATAAACCCAAAACACTGGGAAAGTGGTCCCATTATATCCAGTTGGAGTCACTATCCCAAATATAAAAGGAGTTTCTTTAAGGTCCATACTGGGTGGTTATCTCCCTTGTTGTTGCCACAGATTTCTGAGGCCTCAACAATATGCTAGGCTTAGCTAGGTTTTGAAAATTTAGTGTTTTGATGCTAGACAAGGGATGAAAACCAGGTAACTAAGTCAAAGGATCAAAAGGGTAATAGCAGCAAAGATATAAAGGAGAAAGGTAGCAATAGTTTTGTGATGGTTTAGGGTTTTTTAGTGTAGCTTAGTGTTCAAAATAAATAAGAGGTCTTAATGAGCATATATTTCATGAATTCATTAAGCAAGAAAGAAAATAACACATAATAATATTCCAATCAAAACATAGATTTATGGAAAGAATTATGCTTATAAACTTAAGGAAAAACCACTAAAGAAATGATGAATGGAAAGAGATGATGAATATATTTTATATGAAACTATAACAGAGAAAATACAAGATCACAAACTCATTGCACATGAATTCCTAGATAATAGCTGCAATTGTTCCTTTGATTTCCTGAAAATGATCAAGCACAAAGCTACAAGAGTTTTCTCCTCAAATGTCCAAACCTTCTCTCTGATTGAGAAAATGATGCATATAGGCAAAAATAAATAGTTTACCCACCCTTAGGGGTCAAATCCATGAGTGGTGGAATAGTTCCCAAGAATATCTCAACCAACAAGTGAGACTGAGAAGGTTGAATACAAACTCTTCATTTAGACTTTGATTTGCGTTTTTTCCTCATTAATGAGGCCTAAGTTATCATAAAAACAACTTAATAATATAATTTACCCATAATTACATCATATAGACATCGAAATAGTAAAATTACATCACCCTTTTGAGTTTTACCAAAGTCAAACTAGGAATTGCAAAAAAATAGATAGTGAAAATATTACAAAAATCTCAGAAATTTCTAGGTGCACAGTGAGTTGTTGGAGGACATTTTTGAGTGCATTTCCAAAGTCCAAATCCAAATATCAAGCCTGTTATGGAAATATGGGAGAGTGTATATGTATTTGTAGTATTTTTTCACTCAAAATGACCCATTTTTTGCTGAGATATGGCCATTCTCCCAAGGTGTCTCCAGGTGTGTAGCGAAATGGAAAAAGAGGGGCATGAAGGTGATTTTTGGCCATTTTTTTGCAAATTTCTCAAAAAATGAGCCTTGGACCAGGAAAGTGGGAAAGTGGGTTTTGAGAGGGTGTAATAAGCTTTCCAAAAATGTTGCATTTCCATCATTTGGAGCCCGGAGGAAGAAACACAGCATTATCTCATTGCACTCCTAGACAGAAATTGCCAAAAATTGCAAGTTTGCACTAGTCTGCAACAAAAAAGCAAAATTTACTCCAAATCCTCCCAAATTTGTCCAGAGATGCCTGATGAGGTATTTTATGCAACCATGGATGCATCAGGAAGAAAATATAACTTACCCTTCTCCTCTTGGCTAATTAAGGTTTCATCTAGTTTGGCCTTCAACTCCTTGTTTTTGCCCTTGCAAAGCTGATTTTCCTTGTGGTAGTGGATGGACATTTTCCTTTGCAACTTGTTACATTGTTGGCCTTATCAAGGAGCTTCTCAAGATGGAAATTTATTTTTTCAAGCCAAGACTCCCTGTCCTTATTTATTTCCATGGCAATCCTCTCTTCAAAGATCAGTTCTTCCATTGGTGGCTTTTGTTCTCTTTCCCTCTGAAGTGCCTTCCTAAGACCCATTGTCCTTGGTATCTTCCTTGCCACATGTCCTTGATGGTGCTTAGTGCCCTCATGGTCTGCCACTACCTTGCCTTTCATCTCTTGCTTCTTGGCTTTGAATTGCTCTTTCTCCATGACTAGCTGTTTTGCCTTAAGTTGACTGTTTTCTTGCTCAAGGAATGAACTGATGAATTTGTCCCTTGCCAAATTGTCATTGAGCTCCATGATCTGAGAATCCTTCTCTTTGATGAATTTTTGTAGGGTTTTATGCTCACCTTGTGGCTCCAAGTCAACTAGGTCAAATTCACACTCAATGGTCTCCTCATCATGCAAAGAAGCCTCATGATGTGATGGTGATCCTTATTCTGCTGATGTAGTAGGCTTGCCACCTTCCTCAATTTGAGGAGAAAACGTAAGCCTTCTTCCTTTCTAATATGTCTTGATCACATCATGCCTAGGTGCCTTGAAAAACTCATCATGTTTTCTTGATGATCCCACCTGCATGGGCTGTGTTCATATGGTTTGGTGCTGGCTTGGTGAAGTGGTTACATGCATTTTCAAGGTTGCCTCAATGAAGGTGTCCCATGTCATGTTATTCTCTGCCAACTGATCAAGTACTATAACCTTTATTAGGCTATGGTGAAAGAGGTTGGGGTAATGCTCCTTTCCTTTTAATTACACCCTTTCAGACATTTTGATTAGGCTCATATACAAGTAGCTGCACAAATTGAGAGACTTGGTAGTTGTAAAGTGTGTGAGCAACTCTACGTGGTATTGATATAACTTGGAAAATCTTCCCTCACATGTGAAGAACTTCATGACAGCCTTCATCAATGATGCATATCTCTCCAACAAGTATCCGAATGGGAAAATATGTGAGTGAGGTCCTTTGTATTGTGATTTCAAGTAGGGTTTGTACTCGTCTAGGTCTAGCTTCATGCGTTTGAACTAGTTTTAACGATGGTTTGGTATGCATGTAGCTTGAGAGATGGCATCTAATGAAAACATGAAATCAATTCCTACAATGGTGATCTTGTCTTCTTTCAAGATGAGGGAAAATATACTTGTAAGATGCTCATGATAACCTCCTTCTCGCACTCTTTGAAAAAACCCTAAATAATTGGCATCTTCAAAGCAAGTCATGAAAAATGGGGAGGAGGTGATTTCATTGAAATTAGAGGGCTCAAACCTCAGTATCTTTCCCCCTTGTTGTACTTACTCTTCTCTGATGGTGATGAGTCAGGCTCCATACTTCAAACCTTAGGTGAAAGGCAAGCAAAAACAGTGAAATTTGCTACTGTGAGAGAATGAGGTGATATGATGGACTTAGGAGTTGCCTAAATTTTTAAGGAAATTTAGGAGGGTAAGGGATGATGTTAATGAGTAGGGGAAGAAGGAATTTTGGAAAATGAGTGAAGGGAGGGGGTGGAAAAGTCCAAAACGCAGGCCCACCCTAGAAAGCGATAGGGTAGACTAGGGTTTAGAGGAAAATGATAGAAAATGAGGGGATTAGGCTTTGTGGAGGATGGAGATGGTGTATTATCTGTAAATAGAGGTGTATGGATAAGGAATATAGGGAGTAGGGTATAAATTCATCATTTAAAGGTCAAAACCATGAAAATCATGTAAACCTTAAGAGAAGAAGCATTTGATCAATTTCTTGACATATGAGGTAAAGGAGGGAATGAAAATGATTGAACTTACTTTTTATAGAGCCTAGAAGATGAAATGACTGAAGAGTAGCCTTAAAAAATATATTTTGGTGGTCAACCACCAATTTCGGATAACTCTGCCCTGTGCGTAGGGAAGGCTTCCTCTGCACAACGTTCTGTCCAGTTGTGTAGCATAGGCTCTCTATGCATAGAGAAATGTATTCCAACCCATGTTTGGAGGCCTTACAGTCCTCTGAATTGAGAACATGATAGCTTGTTGGAAATATCTTGAAGTTTGATATAATATGGATTCCTCAAGAATGTAATGCAGGGAGAAAATTTGATTTTCCCAAGGTCACTCAAAAAACGCAGGGTGTCTTTGACAAAAGTGCATTGCTAACATACAGACAACTTTTGTCTACCTTCCTGGAGGAATTTTTGGCTGAAAGTGGTATGGTTGGAATATTATGATATCTGATACACAATAGAGTCCTTAAGCACTGCCAACACCTGATCCAAATCCCTAAATAAATATCTTGAAGTAAAGATGTCCAGAAGTGCAACAACTCTCTTGTAAAAATTGTAGTTTGGGTAGTTCTCTCAAATCATAACACCTGTGCATAAACAAAAGGAGATTTTGTTCCTTGGCCTATCATTGACAAAAACCTATTTCACGTTAGTAAAATTCTTCTCCATTTGGTTAGAAACACATTTTGAAGCAAAAATGTCCCTATGTGAAATTATGAGATGAGGTAGTGTTCTGCAACATCATATTATTTAAAATAAAACATTTACCTTTACCTTTATTTCTCTTTCCGTAAGTTGATAACTCCCTTTACCCACTGACTCACATGAAGGACATGTTTTTTTTTTTTTTGACATATGGTATCGTGATGGGACATGGAGTGAAAACCATAGACCATGACCTAAAATGAGGAATTTAACCATTTCATGACCCAAAACACTTGAATGAAGATATGATACCTCGAAGAAGATATTGACCATGATGAGTGATGAAAGTGACTAGCATATGAGGTTCTTCAGAGAGTGGAAATAGCCCTCGACACACTAGCCGGTTACCAAATTTTTATTTGAAGACTCATTGAAATGACAAAAATTTGACTTGACACCCTAACAACACCTTGTAAGAGCATATTTGATCACTAGTGATAGGCTGAACTAATTGAAAATAACATTGGCTCCAATTGGGGATGCAGTTCCTTGGAGGTGTTAAGAACATTGTAGACTAGGTAGCCTTATTCATTAGTCATGGAGTCAAAATCAAAAGACCAAACTCAAAACTGAAAACTGGCTAACTGACTAACTTTACTATAAAAAAAACACACTGACTAAACTTACTTATGGTAGTAGACCATTGAGATCATAGGGCCTTCACATCAGGCTTCAAATCTTGATGATAACCACCCACCTGCTATAT
>APFE030301954.1:39507-57449 GCA_000404065.3 Pinus taeda
ATATATATACAATCATGTGAAATGATCCCTCTAGTGTAACTAATCCAGTAAATGACTACTTATTTGAATCATACTCGTACTTTCCTTGAGCAGGCAGAAAAAAAAAAAGATTGGACACTCTAAGTGTCCACTAACATATTCTCATGATCCATCAATACAAGAAAAATCATCTTCCCATATGGTTCAACAAGTTGGAAATTGGGTCTATAATAATATGGAACATTACCATATCTTGAAAGTAAGAAGAAATACAAGCACACTCTTCATTTTTTGAATATGGAGGAAGATCATCATGTGCAAGAGGCTCTAAAACAACCTCTTCTTTATTGCTGCTCTCCTCTTCATAATCTGCTTGCAATTTTTGATGATTATTCTCTACCATAATTATATTGTCTGAAACCTTCACACATGCTAATTCAAAATTATGATTTGCATGAATCTACCCTTGAAATAGTGCTTCAGAAAATGGATGAGTTGGAGAGACATATGAGTGGTGAATGTCTAGAGATCCTTGTTCATGCATTTCATCAGAAACCTCATCTTGGTCTTCACAAACTTGATCTTGAAATAGAAACTCAAAGAAATAACAATCTAAAAAAATAAGTGATGACCATCTTCATACCTCATATCCAAAAGACATGGTTTTGGATGCTCATGGAAAACTTTAAATGCAGAAAATACTTCAAGCATAATTGATTCCTCACATGCTTCAACAGGAAGAATATCAATTTGACTATCACAAGAATCAAGGAAAGAAAACTTATTGTTCACTATTTCCTTACAAAAGTAAATGATCATTGTCATAAGATGGTTCATTGCTTAAGTTTTCTATACATGCAATTTCAAAATTCTGACTTGGACTAGTTTCTTCTTGACTGATAGGATGCATATCTATTTCATATTCAAGCAAAAAAGGAGTTCATGTGTGATGTGAATGATCCTTTGTATCAAAGAAAATAATATATGTTATTTTATGTTGGGAAGAATGTTCATAAAGAGCCTATATGATCTCATAATCTAGACCTTATTCATCATCAAAAGTCTCTTCAAGGTATTGAATGAAATTTTCATAGCATTAACAACAATCTTCGAACAACAAGAATTAATGATGATGTTTTCCATAAAACTCAAAGAATGTTGTGTAGAATTATTTAAGAGAGAATAAGCTACCTGGCTTCAATCCTACTTACCATAATCTTATCTTTCCTTCTAGGGTAGCCATAAATATTTTCATCAAATAATCCTCATGAAACCTAGTCCTGATCTTATTTATATGCCAATGAAATTTGATTAGATGCATAATAGCCTCATCCTAATTTCCATCTATGAATTTGGGAAAATTAATTTTCCAATCTATGCAAAGAATTTGATTTGAAAAACCTAGAATATGAGCTCAATTCATAGGAGCATACCTTCAAGCAGTTGAATCCATATTGAAATAGTTAAGTCACTAAGAAGTTCTTCACACTACTAGTTTTAAAACAATGGAGTCGCCATGAAAATTCTAAATTGTTGGATTCTTCGACACTAGAGTCGCTGGGTGAAAGATGCATAACCTTTCTTCTGTTTGATCATTGTTCACCATCAACAATCATATCATATCCTTCTCATTCTTTCCTAGGGAAGATATGATCTTTCGATCCCCGACAATGAAACCAAAATGTTATCTCCCACAATGTCCCAGGCTGAGAGGAATCGACAGAGGTAACCACAGACTAAGCTTTCAATTTAGTAGCTAGCCCTACCAAACCAGAGAGGGCTCTCTCTATAAGCTCACAGCCAAATAATTGGCTGGAATATAAAAGGATTTTAGGCTATATATGTTAGACTCAGATAATTTTTGAAAATTTAGTGTTTTGATGCTAGAAAAGGGATGAAAACTAGGTAACTAGGTCAAAGGATCAAAAGGGTAACAACAACAAATACATAAAGGAGCAAGGTAGCAATATTTTTGTGATGGATTAGGGTTTTTCAGTGTAGCGTGGTGTTCTAAATAAATAAGAGGTCTTAACGAACATATATATCATGAATTCATTAAACAAGAAAGAAAATAACACATAATGATATTTCAATCAAAACAGAGCTTTGTGCAAAGAATTATGCTTATAAACTTAAGGAAAAACCATTGAAGAACTAATGAATGGAAAGAGAATATGAATATATTTTATATTAAACTATAATGGAGGAAATATAAGATCACAAACTCACTGCACATGAACTCCTAGATAATAGTTGCAACTATTCCTTTGATTTCATGAAAATGCTCAAGCACAAAGCTACAAGAGTTTTCTCCTCATATATCCAACCCTTCTCTCTGAATGAGAAAATGATACATATAGGCAAAAATAAATATCTTCCCCACCCTTAGGTGTTGAATCCATGAGGGGAAAGAATATCTCAACCAACAAGTGAGACTGAGAAGGTTGAATACAAACTCTTCATTTAGACTTTGATTTGAGTTTTTTCCTCATTAATGAGGCCTAAGTTATCATAAAAACAAATTACTAAGATAATTTACCCATAATCACAATATATATACATTGAAATAGTAAAATTACATCACCCTTTTGACTCTGACCAAAGTAGAACTAGGAATTACAAAAAATTACATAGTGAAAATTTTACAAAAATCTCAGAAATTTTCAGGTGCATAGTGGGCTATTGGAGGCCATTTTTGAGTGCCTTTTTGAAGTCCAAATCTAGATCTGAAGTCTATTATGGAAATCTGGGAGTGTGTAGATGTATTTAGAGTATTGTTTCACTCAAAAGGAGCCATTTTTATTTCATATATGGCCATTCTCCCAAGGTGTCTCCAAGTGCACAGTGAAATGGAGAAAGAGGGGCAGAAAGGTGATTTTTGGCCTCTTCTTTGAAAATTTTTAAAAACTTGAGACCTATACTAGGAAAGTGGTAAAATGGGTTTTAAGAGGGGGTCATAAGATTTCCAAAAATTCTGAGTTTCCATCATTTGGAGCCCTGAGGAAGAAGCGCTGCGTGAGCTCGCAACGCTCCTAGGCAGAAATTGCCAAAAAAATGCAAGTTTACACACAATTTTCTCCAAATCCCCCCAAACTTTGTCCAAATATGCTTGATGAGGTATATTATGAAACCATGGATGCATAAACAAGAAAATATAACTTACCCTTATCCTCTTAGCTGATTAGGGTTTCATCTAGTTTGGCCTTCAACTCCTTGATTTTTCCCTTGCAAAGTTGATTTTCCTTGTGGTAGTGGATGGCCATTTTCCTTTACAACTTGTTATCCATATTGGCCTTTTAAAGGAGTTTCTAAAGGTGGAAATTTACTTTTTCAAGCCAAAACTCCTTGTCCTCATTTATTTCCACATCAATCCTCTCTTCAAAGGTCAGTTCTTCCATTGATGGCTTTTGTTCTCTTTCCCTCTGAAGTGCCTTCCTAAGACCCATTATCCTTGGTCTCTTCCTTGCCACATGTCCTTCATGTTTCTTAGTGTCCTCATGGTCCACCACTTCCTTTCCTTCATCTCTTGCTTCTTGGATTTGTGTTGCTCTTTCTACATGACTAGCTATTTTTCCTTAAGTTGACTGTTTTCTTGCTTAAGCAATGAAATGATGAATTTATCCCTTCCAAATTGTCCATGAGCTCCATGATCTAAGAATCCTTCTCATTGATGACTTGTTATAGGGTTTTATGCTCATCATTTTCCTCCAAGTCAACTAGGTCAAAGTCATGCTCAATGGGATCCTCATCATGCAAAGAAGCCTCATGATGTGATGGTGATCCTTGTTTGGTTGATGTAGTAGGCTTGCCCCCTTCCTCAATTTGAGGAGAAAAAACAAGCCTTCTATCTCTCTAATATTTCTTGTCACTCTAGGCCTAGGTTCCTTGGAAACATCATAATTTTTTCTTGATGACCCCACCTCGATGGGCTGTGCTAATATGGTTTGTTGTTGTCTTCATGAAGTGGTTGTATGCATTTTCAAGGCTAGCTCAATGAAGGTGTCCCATGTCATGTTTTTCTTTGCCAACTGATGGAGTACTATAAACTTTATCAGGCTATGGTGAAAGAATTTGGGGTAATGCTCCTTGCATTTTAATTGCACCCTTTCAGACATTTTGATTAGGCTCCTATACAACTAGTTGCACAAATTGAGAGACTTGGCAGTTGTAAAGTGCGTGAGCAGCTTTATGTGGTATTGATATAACTTGGAAAATATGCCCTCACATGTGAAGAAATTCATGAAATCCTTCATCAATGGTGCATTTCTCTCCAACAAGTATCTGAATGGGAAAACATGTGAGTGAGGTCCCTTGTATTGTGATTTCAAGTAGGGTTTGTACTCTTCTAGGTCTAGCTTCATGCCTTTGAACCATTTTTTACCATGGTTTGGTATGCCTGTAGATTGAGAGATGGCATCCAATGAAAACATGAAATCAATTCCTACAATGGTGATCTTGTATTCTTTCAATGTGAGGGAAAATATACTTGTAAGATGCTCATGATAGCCTACTTCCTACACTCTTTGACAAAACCCTAAACAATTGGCATCTTCAAAGCATTTCATGAAAAATTGGGTGGAGGTGATTTCATTGCAATTAGGGGGAAAAAAACTTAGTATCTTTCCCCCTTGTTGTACTTACTCTTCTCTGATGGTGATGAGTCAGGCTCCATACTTCAAACCTTAGGTGAAAGGCAAGCAAAAACAATGAAATTTGCTGCTGTGAGGGAATGAGGTAATATGATGGACTTAGGAGTTGACTAAATTTTTAAGGAGATTTAGGAGGGTAGGGGATGATGTCAGTGAGTAGGGGAAGAAGGAATTTTGGGAAATTAGCGAAGGGAGGGGGTGGAAAAGGCCAAAACACAGGGCTACCCTAGAAAGAGATAGTGTAGACTAGGGTTTAGAGGGAAATGATAGAAAATCGGGGGATTAGGCTTTGTGACAGATGTAGATGGTGTATTAGCTACAAATAGAAGTGTAAGGACAAGGAATATAGGGTTTAGGGCAGAAATTCATCATTTTAAGATCAAAACCATGAAAATAATGTAAACCCTAGGAGAAGAAGTATTTGATCAATTTATTGACATATGAGGCAAAGGAAGGCATGAAAATGATTTAACTTACTTGTTATATATCCTAGAGGAAGAAATGATTGAATAGGAGATTTGAAAAACAAATTTTGGTGTTCAAATACCAATTTTGGAGAACTCTGGCTCGTGCGCAGCGAAGACTTCCTGTGCACATTGTGCTATCCAAGTGCGTAGCATAGGCTCTCTATGTGTGGAAAGTTGGCTTCCAACTCGATTTTGGAGGCCTTAAGCTACTCCAAATTGTGAAATTAATAGCTTGTTGGAAATATCTTGAAGTCTTGAACAAGATGGATGCCTCAAGAATGTAATTTAGACACTCCAGGAGGGGGAAAAATTGATTTTCCTAACGTCACTCCAAAACCGTAGGGTGTCTCTGACAAAATCACAACACTAACTTGTAGAGCACTTCTTAATGCCTTATTGGAGGATTTTTGGGCTGAAAGTGGTATGGTTGGAAATATTATGATGTTTTCTACACAACAGAGTCCTTAAGCACTGCCAACACCTACTACAAATCCCTGAAAAACTATCTTGAAGTAAAGTTGTCTAGAAGTGTAGCAACTCTGCCATAACAAGTGTAGTATGGGTATTTCTCTCAAATAATAACACTTGTGCATAAACGGAAGGAGGTTTTTGTTCCTTTTCCTATTATTGGAAAAAACCTCTTTTACTTTTGTAAAACTCTTCTGTATTTGGATAAAAACATATTTTGAAGCAAAAATGTCCCTATGAGAAATGATGAGACAAGGTGGTGTACTGCAACATTGTATTATTTAAAATGAAACATTTACCTATACCTTTGTTTTTCTTTCCCTAAGCTTCTAACTTCCTTTACCAACTGACTCACATGATGGACATGTTTTTTGTTTTGACATATGGTATCATGATGAGACATGGAGTGAAAACCCTCAACCATGTTCGAAAATGAGGAATTTAACCATTTCATGACCCAAAACACTTGAATGAAGATATGATACCTCGAAGAAGACAGTGACCATGATGAGTGATGAAAGTGATTGGAATATGAAGTTGTTGAGAGAGTGGAAATAGACCTAGATACACTAGCTAATGACTAAATTTTTATTTGAAGACTCATTGAAATGACAAAAAATTGACTTGACACCCTAACAACATCATGTAAGAGCATATTTGATCACTAGTGACAAGATGAAATGATTGACACCAACATTAGCTCCAGCTAGGGATAGCATCTCCTTAGAGGTGTCAAGAACAATATAGATCAGGTAGCCTTATTCAATTGGCATGGAGTCAAAATGTAAAGACCAAACTGAAAACTCAAAACTGACTCATTAATTGACTTTACTATTAAAAAACACACTGAATGAACTTACTATGGTAGTAGACCATTGAGATCGTAGGGCCTTAACCTCGGGCTTCAAATCTTGATGATAACCGCCCACCTGATGAAGATATATGTACAATCATGTGAAATTATCCCTCCAGTGTAACCAATCCAACAAATGGCTACTTATTTGAATCATGCTCATACTTTCCTTGAGCAGGTAGAAAAAAATAAAATATTGGCCACTCCAAGTGTCCACTGAACATGTGCTCATGATCCATAAATACAATAAAATTCATCTTCCCAGATGGCTGCAACAAATTGGCAATAGGGTCTATAATAATATGGAACATTGCCATATCTTGAAAGTCAAAAGAAATACAATCACACTCTTCAATTTTTGAATATAGAGGAAGATCATAATGTGCAAGAGGCTCTAAAACAACCTCTTGTTTATCACTGCTCTCCTCTTCATAATCTACTTGTAATTTTTGATGATTATTCTATGCCATATTTACATTATCTGAAACCTTCACACATGCCAATTCAAAACTATGATTTGGACAAATCTACCCTTGAAATGGTGCTTCAGAAAATGGATGAGCTGGAGAGACATATGAGTGGTGAATGTCTAGGGATCCTTGTTCATACATTTCATTAGAAACCTCATCTTGGTCTTCTCAAACCTGATCTTGAAATAAAAACTCAGAGGAAGAACAATGTGAAAAAAACAAGTGAATGAATGTCTTCATACCTCTCATCCAAAAGACAGGTTTTTGGATGCTCATGGTAAAATTTAAATGCAGAAACCACTTCAAGTATATTTGATTCCTCATGTGATTCAGCAAAAAGAATATCAATTTGACTGTCACAAGAATAAAGGAAAACAACTTCTTGTTCACTATTTCCTTGCAAAAGTAGATTATCATTTTCATAAAATGGTTCACTGCTTAAGTTTTCTATACATGCAATTTTTGAATTTTGACTTGGACCAATTTCTTCTTGATTGTTAGGATGCATATTTGTTTCATCTTCAAGCAAATAAGGAGTTTATGTGTGTTGTGAATGATCCTTTGTATCAAAGAAGCTAATCTATTTTATTTTTTGTTGGGAAGAATATTGATAAAGGGCCTCTATGATCTCACAATATAGACATTCTTCATCACCAAAAGTATCTTCAAGGTATTGATTGAAAGTTTCATAGGATTCACAAAAATCCTTGAACAACAAGAATGAGTGATGACATTTTCCATAAAACTCGAAGAATTTTGTGTAGAATTCTTTAATAGAGAATAAGCTACCTCTATTCAATCCTTCATACCATGACCTTGTTTTTCCTCAAATATTTTCATCAAACAATCCTCATGAAACCTAATCCTGAGCTTATATATATGCCAATGAAATTTGATTAGATGTAGAATAACCTCATCCTCATTTCCATCTATGAATTTGGGCAAATTAGTTCGCCAATCTATGCAAGGAATTTGATTCGAAAAACCAGGAATATGAGCTCGATTCATAGGATCATACATTCGAGTAGTTGAATCCATATTGAAACACTTAAGTCACCAAGAAGTTCTTCAAACTACTGGTTTTTGAACATTGGACTCAACATGAAAATTATAAACTTTTGGATTCTTTGACATTCGAGTCACCAGGTGAAAGATGCACAATCTTTCTTATGTCCGATCACTGTTCACCACCAGCAATTAGATCCTATCCTTGTCATTCTTTCCTAGGGAAGATATGATCTTTCAATCCCTAGTAATGGCGCAAAAATGTTATCCCCCACAATGTCCTAGGGCTAGAGGAATCGATGGAGGTAACTACAGACCAAGCTTTCAGTTTAGTAGCTAGCCCTACCAAACTAGAGAGGGATCTCTCTATGCAATCACAACCAAAGAAATGACTGGAATATAAAAGGATTTTAGGCTAGATATGTTAGGCTCATATATGTTTTGAAAATTTAGGGTTTTGATGTTGTACAAGGGATGAAAACCAGGTAACTAGGTCAAAGGATCAAAATGGTAAAAACAAAAAAGATATAAACGAGCAAGGTAGCAATAGTTTTGTGATGGTTTAGGGTTTGTTAGTAGTGTAGTGTTTAGAAGAAATAAGAGGTCTTAATGAACATATATATCATGACTTCATTAAGCAAGAAAGAAAATAACACATAATGATATTCCAATCAAAATAGAGATTTATGCAAAGATTTATGCTTAAACCACTGAAGAACTGATTAGTGAAAAGAGAAGATGAATATATTTAATATGAAACTATAATAGACAAAATACAAGATCAAAAACTCACTCCACATGAATTTCTAGATAATAGCTGCAACTATTCCTTTGATTTCCTGAAAATGATTAAGCACAAAGCTACAAGAGTTTTCTCCTTAGATGTCCAACCCTTCTCTCTGACTGAGAAAATGATACATATAGGCCAAAATAAATAGTTTCCCCACCCTTAGGGGCCGAATCGATGAGTGGTGGAATAATTGCCAAGAATATCTCCACCAACAAGTGAGACTGAGAAGGTTGAATACAAGCTCTTCATTTAGACTTTGATTTGAGTTTTCTCCTCATTAATGAGGTCTAAGTTATCATAAAAAACAACTTACTAAGATAATTTACCCATAATTACATCATATAGACATTGAAATAGTACATCATCTTTTTTTACTTTTACCAAAGTCTAACTAGGAATTACAAAAAATTACACAGTGAAAATTTTACAAAATCCTCAGAATTTTCCAAATGCGCGGCGAGCTATTGGAGGCCATTTTTGAGTGCCTTTTTAAAGTCCAAATCCATATATGAAGCCTATTATGATAATATGGGAGAGTTTGTATGTATTTAGAGTATTTTTGCACTCTATATGACCCAATTTTGGCTTATATATGGCCATTTTCCCAAGGTGTCTCCAGGTGCACAACACAATGGAAAAAGAGGGGAAAAAAGGTCGATTTTTGGCCTTTTTTTTTGCAAATTTCTCAAAAAATGAACTTTGGACCAAGAAAGTGGGAAAATGGGTTTTGTGAGGGGGTCATAAGCTTTCCAAAAATTCTGGGTTTCCATTATTTTGATCCCTGAGGAAGAAGAACAGAGTGAGCTTGCTGCGCTCCTCGACAGAAATTGCCAAAAATTGCAAGTCTGCACCAGGGTGCACCAAAACACAAAATTTTCTCCAAATCCTCCCAAAATTTGTCCAGAGATGAATAATGAGGTATTTTATGCAACCAAGGATGCATCAGCAAGCAAATATAACTTACCCTTCTCCTCTTGGCCGATTAGGGTTTCATCTAGTTTGGCCTTCAACTCCTTGATTTTTCCCTTGCAAAGTTGATTTTCCTTGTGGTAGTGGATGGCCATTTTCCTTTGCAACTTTTTGTCCTTGTTGGACTTTTCAAGGAGCTTATCAAGGTGGCAATTTACTTTTTCAGGCAAAAAATCCCTCTCCTCATTTATTTCCATGGAAATCCTCTCTTCAAAGGTTAATTTTCCATTGGTGGCTTTTGTTCTCTTTCCCTCTAAAGTGCCTTCCTAAGACCCATTGTCCTTGGTCTCTTCCTTGCCACATGTCCTTCATTATGCTAAATGTCCTCATGGTTCACCACTTCCTTTCCTTTCATCTCTTGCTTCTTGGATTTGTATTGCTCTTTCTCCATGACTAGCTGTTTTGCCTTAAATTGACTGTTTTCTTGCTCAAGGAATGAAATGATGAATTTGGCCCTTGCCAAATTATCCTTAAGCTCCATGATTTGAGAATCCTTCTCTTTGATGAATTTTTTTAGTGTTTTATGCTATTCTTATGCCTCCAAGTCAACTATCTCAATGCTCAATGGGATCCTCTTCATGCAAAGAAACCTCATGATGTGATGGTGATCCCTCTTTTGTTGATGTAGTAGGCTTGGCACCTTCCTGAATTTGAGGAGAAAACATAAGCATTCTACCTCTCTCATATGTCTTGGTCACCTCAGGCCTAGGTTCCTTGGAAACCTCATCATATTTTCTTGATGATCCCACCTCCATGGGCTGTGCTGATATGGTTTGGTGTTGGCTTGCTGAAGTGGTTGTGTGCATTTTCAAGGCTGCCTCAATGAAGGTGTCCCATGTCATGTTCTTCTCTGGAAATTGATGGAGTATTATAACATTTATCAGGCTAATATTAAAGAGGTTGGGGTAATTCTCCTTGCCTTTTAATTGCACCCTTTCATACATTTTTATTAGGCTCCTATACAAGTAGCTGCACAAATTGAGAGACTTGGCAGCTATAAAGTGCATGAGTAGCCTTATGTGGTATTGATATAACCTAGAAAATATGTCCTCACAAGTGAAGAACTTCATGAAAGCCTTCATCAATGGTGTATATCTCTCCAACAAGTATATGAATGGGAAAACATGTGAGTGAGGTCCTTTGTATTGCGATTTCAAGTAGGGTTTGTACTCTTCTAGGTCTAGCTTCATGCCTTTGAACCAGTTTTAAACATGGTTCGGTATGCCTATAAATTGAGAGATGGAATCCAATGAAAACATGAAATCAGTTCCTACAAGGGTGATCTTGTCTTCTTTAAAGGTGAGGGAAAATATACTTGTAAGATGCTCATGATAACCTACTTCCTACACTCTTTGACAAAACCCTAAAAAATTGACATATTCAAAGCATTTCATGAAAAATGGAGAGGAGGTGATTTCATTTCAATTAGATTACTCAAACCTAAATATCTTCCCCCCTTTTTGTTCTTCCCGTTCTCTAATTCTGATGAATCAGGCTCCATACTTCATACCCTAGGTGAAAGGCAAGCAAAAACAGTGAAGTTTGATGCTGTGAGGGAATGAGGTGATATGATGGACTTAGAAGTTGCCTAAATTTTCAAGGAAATTTAGAAGGGTAGGGGATGATGTCAGTGAGTAGGGGAAGAAGGAATTTTGGGAAATGAGTGAACAGAGGGGGTGGAAAAGGCCAAAATACAGGCCTACCCTAGAAAGAGATAAGGTAGACTAGGGTTTAGAGGAAAATGATAGAAAATGAGGGGATTAGGCTTTGTGATGGATGGAGATGGTGTATTAGCTGCAAATAGAGGTTTAGGGACAATGAATCTAGGGTTTAAAGAAAAAATTCATCATTTGAAGATCAAAACCATGAAAATCATGTAAACCCTAGGAGAAGAAGTATTTGATCAATTTCTTGACATATGAGGCAAAGGAGGGCATGAAAATGATTAAAATTACCTATTATAGAGCTTGGAGGATGAAATGACTGAAGAGGAGCTTTGGAAAACATATTTTGTTAGTTAAACACCAATTGTGGAGTACTCTGCCCCGTGCGCAGCGAAGGCTTCTTGTGTGTAACATGTTGTCTAGGTGCGTAGCGTAAGCTCTGTAAGCACAATGACCTGTCTTCCACCCCACTATTGGAGGCCTTAAACTACTCCAAATTGAAAAATTGATAGCTCGTTGGAAATATCATGAATTTCACTACAAGATGGATGCCTCAAGAATGTAATTTGGACACTCAAGCAGGTAGAAAAATTGATTTTCCCAAGGCAACTCCAAAAACACAGGGTGTCTCTGATAAAAGCGCAATGCCAACTTGCAAAGAAATTTTGATTGCCTTCCTAGAGGAGTTTTGGGTGGAAAGTGGTATGGTTGGAAATATTATGATGTATGTTACACAATAGAGTCCTTAAGCACTACCAACACCTGCTCCAAATCCCTGAAAAATTGTCTTGAAGTCAAGAAGTGTAGCAACTCTCCAGTAGCAAGTATAGTTTGGGCATTTCTCTCTAATCATAACACTTGTGCATAAAAGGAAGGAGGTTTTTGTTGCTTGGTCTATCATTGACAAAAACATCTTTCACTTTTGTAAAATTCTTCTCCATATGGTCAAAAAGATATTTTGAAGAAAAAATGTCCCTATGAGAAATGATGAGACAAGGTAGTGTATTGTAACATTGTCTTATTTAAAATAAAACATTTACCTTTACCTTTATTTTTCTTTCCCTAAGCCTCTAACTCCCTTTACCCATTGAATCACATGATGGACATGTTTTTTGTTTTGGCATATGGTATCATGATGAGACATGGAGTGAAAACACTAGACCATGACCAAAAATGAGGAATTTAACCATTTCATGACCCAAAACACTTGAATGAAGATATGCTACCTCGAAGAACAAAATGAACATGACAAGTGATGAAAGTGACTGTCATATGATGTTTTTGAGACAATGGAAATATCCCTAGAAACACCAAAAAATGACCAAATGTTTATTTGAAGACTCATTGAAATGACAAAAGTTTGACTTGACACCCTAACAACACCTTGTAAGAGCATATTTGATCATTGGTGATAGGCTAAACTGACTGACACTAATAGATTCTACACCCTCAATTGACCTAGAACCATCCACTCATATCAGCCAACATCCTCCAGATGATTTTAAGGACTCACCAGAATCCTCGTATCAGAGTAGTAAGTCCAATCATAATTCCAATCCCAACTCGAATCAAGTAATAAGGAAGCCACAAAGGTGCTTACCGCCTAAGCTGTGACTTGAACCAACTAGAGAAAGCCAAAATTCCACAGTCACGTTGTTCAACCTATAACAAGAGATGAGTAAGATAAAGGTCCCAATCCATTTGTTGGGATTAGCTCAAAATCCAACTTATTTGTAACAACCCTAGTTAAAAATCCATGTAAAAACATATAAGACCATAGTGATGGGACATGTATTCCAAGCTGAATGGTGGGAAAAAATCCTAGTGTTCATGTTCATTCTGTTTATTATGGCTAAGGGAATTGGCAAAGGAAATGGATAAGGATTTGGAAAGGAAAAATGGATCTTTTGGCACATTTATTTATGAAAATAATGGAAACTAGGAGAAAAGGGAGGTGAAAGGTCACAGGCTACATGTGAGGAGGAAAATGAAGGAAAATAATGGAAAATTAAGAAAATAGAGCTCTCATTAATAAAAAGGCTTCTAATGATCTATTGGTAGCCTTTTGTCAATTCAGTTTTGGAGCTCTCTCATTATTCTCTCTCTCTCTCCCTCACTCTTGGACACTTAGATTTTTCTTGGAGCATTTTGGCATTAGATAGGTAAAGGCAAAGAAGGCAAGAGGAAGCAAAGATCAAATAGGGGAATGCAGGATCAAGCAACTACAATAGGATTTTTTGCAGGTATCGACTTTCATGTGTATTTTCCTTGCTAGATTTGGCATGCATTGTATTACATGTGGTTTTTTTGTTGTTATGGCATGGGCTTTTCCAGGTTTAATAGTGTTTTTAGCCTAGCCTTGCCATTTTTTGATAGTGATGGTGTGATGGGGTTCTCATGTTTTGGTTGAGTTCGATTACCAGATGGATTCGAATCTGAGTGAGTTGGATCTCCAAATGATAGAGAACATGGCGTAGTGGTCCCTGAATCAAACTATTGATCATGGTAAAGCCAATGACCTAGTGACCCCTAAGCTAGGCTGTGGGTTATGGTAAATCCAAGATTGTGTTGCCTCGGTGGGCTTAGAAATCCTTGTCGGTGAATGGTAGGATATACGGTAAATGCAACAGGTGGTTTGCTCTCTGTTCAACCTAGTAATCATGGGATTTAGATATATGGTAAAGCTTGGAGAGTGGGTCTCAGTTTAGGGCCTAGTGATCCGGGTTCGAATAGTGATCCGGGTTTCGATTGTGGTAAAGCCTGAGAGACTAGGAGATAGGAAAATTCCTCATGGTGTAGGTGGAGAAATTTGGTGGCATCCATGCTTGTTTGGCCTAGTGATTGGGTGGAGATCATGGTAAAGCCTATTATGACATGTTTATTGTGTTGGCCTAGTGGTCTGAGATGGATTATGGTAAATTCTAGTTTCTATTGATGAGGGTGAGGTGCTTTAGCCTCGATATGCCCTGGTTGGTTCTTCTAGTTTGAGTCCCACATTCAGGCTTGGAATATGGCACGAGGGTGAATGCATGGAGAGAGATTTGTCTTAGCCATTCTATGGTTGGGTGGAACATGGTAGTCCCATCCCAGGTTTGGATTTTTCATTATTAATGAAAGCTAATTTTTCCTTATATTTTTATGAGTATTATACTAGTTTATATGTCGATCATATGGCTATGATTTCATTGGTATTTCTGTTGCTATTATGCTAGTTATGTATGTGTTTTATGACAATAGCAATGTATGGATCTCATCATGTATTTATTTGTAAACGAATGGAAAATGTATCTATGATCGAATACATGATAATACAACAAATGATATGAGGGAACAATGGTTCTTAGCAACTCTATATAACTATGAGATCCCTATGCTTAAATATGTTGTTTACAACTATAGATTACAACAATGTAAAATATGTTGTTTACAACTATAGATTACAACAATGTAAACTTTGAAATCGGAACTATAAACTAAAAACAAGAACTCTAGCCAAAAAACCATGAAAAAACATAAAAACAATGCTAAAAATGAAAGGTATGTATACTGGAACAATGATTTTTTTTTTTTAGGGTCAATCTTGAACATGTTTTAAAAATGGTAGTGAAAACAAATTTTTTGTGCAAAAATTGTGCAAAAAAAAAACCTGAAAATGAAAAGTGTCGATATTGGAATGATGACCTTTTTTTAAGGGTCAATTTTCAACATTTTAAAAAAATGCTAGTAAAACCGATTTTTTATGTGCAAAAATTGTGCAAAAAAAACCCTCAAAATGAAAAGCAATGATGCTAGAATAACACCTTTTTTCTAGGTTAAATTTTCAACATTTTGAAATAATGGTGTAAAAGATTTTACCATGATTCAAATAAACATTAAAAATTTCAAAAGAACAATGAAACATAAAATAAAAAATAAAAACAATGAAAAAACACAAAAAAAGTTAAAGAAAATAGCAAAACGTAAGTAAAAATATATAATAAACCAAAACATTAAAAAAAATGATGGTTTGCAAATTTCTGTGTTGTGGTTTTTGAGGTTCAGAATTCAGATATTCCACAGTCTTAATTTTATGCTGTCTAAGTTTCGAGTCTAGAACAAGACTCATCATCAGGACTGATTTACAAAGAAGAGGAACGTGAGTTATAAATATAATCAAGGAGTTGTAAGGTAAAGTCGACCAGCGCAATATTGCTAATTTTATTTTAATTATTTATTATTATCTTCTTCTTCTAAAATGTTTTATAAATTTCTCTATTATTTACTTTGTTATAATAATGATTTACTAGTATAATTATTAAATATTTCTATTAATATATCTATAATGGTTATTAATAATCTTGTTTATTTATATTCTACCTTTATGCTTTCGAATAAGATTAGTTTCTTTAATTTTCATTTTAATTATATTCTAATTAAATTACAATAGTTTATTTAATTATGGGCAAAGTGTTAAATTATTTCTATAATGCCTATAGGTTTTAGATTTATTTTCATTTATGTTATTGGCTTGTTTCTAAGGTAATTTATTGAAATGAGTCCTAATATAGTTTAATAAGAAGTCAATTTATTGAAGTAAGATTGTTTAATATAAAGTCAATTTATTGAAATTTATGTTCTAATTAATTAAATTTCAATAGTTTGTTTAATTATATGTAAAGTGTTAAAATATAAAGTTACTTTATTGTAATTAATTATATTCTAATTAAATTTGAACAATTAATCTAATTATAGGTAAAATGTTAAAATAAAGTCAATCCATATGTTTAAAACAAAGTTAATTTATTGAAATTCAATTATATTCTAATTAAATTTCAATGGTTATTTAATTACAAGTGTTAAAGTATCGCTATAATGCCTATAGCTTTTTGATTTATTTCAATTTATGTTATTGGCTTGTCCCTAAGGCATTTATTAAAATGAATCCTAATATTGTTTAAAATAAAGTTGATTTATTGAAGTAAGATTTGATTATAAATTGAGTTTTTTGTTTTACTTTATTTTATTCTAAATAATTTATAATTTTAATGTTATGATTGTAGAGAAGTGTTAATATATTATTATACTAATATATTGCTTCTTGCATTTTATGCAATTGCCTTATTGCTAATGTGTTCTACATAGAGTTTTAATTATACTTAATATTGTTGTTATATTATAAATGATATATTTCCTTGCTTAATGTTAGATATTATATTTTACTAAGGTTATAAGAGGGGAAACAAGTTTCTCCTACGATAGGGTCAAAGAAGGGAGGTTCAATTAAAATTCCAAGGAGGGGGGATATGAGAAGGTGAAAGGGAACTTAAGAGGAGAGGGTATTGAAACTGAGGTTAAGGTGAAGAGGACGAGTATGACGAAAAATGGTAAGGTCAATGTGAACAAGGGAGCCTCCTATTCAATGGGGGTGAGAAGAGAAATCCAATTTCTACTAACTTCCAAGCATCTGTCCCTAATGAGGTTATGCCGGTGTTTGATGATTTCAAGTGCCTCTCATACTTTATCCTTAAATTGATGTTTCTCATTGGCAATCACTTTTGTGTCTTCGAGGAAAATGTGGTGGTTTGTCTTACCTGCATACTCAGCTAAAGCTGGAGAATGAGTTCTTTCATTACAAATATTTGCACCATGCTCTTGAGCCTTATCTTGATTGACCTGCCTGTTTCCCCAATATAGCATTCCTTCCAAGAGAATTGATCATATACACGCCTTTCTGCAGGAGGTGTTTCGGGTTGTCTTTGACCGATTTCATTGTTTGTTTAATATTCGTCATGGGTTTGAATGAAGTTTTGATATCTTTCTTCATGAGAACTTTAGCCAGCTTGTGAGTGACTTCCCAAATATATGGAAGGTAGGCATTATCAGTTTGAGGGTTTTTTTTTTCTTCAGATCTGGATTTTCGGATGGATTTGAAGATGTCGTTATTATTGTATCCTAAGTTAGTAAATATTTTTCTTAAGTAAGTAATCTCAGTGTTGATCTCATTTAATATCCTACATGATCTAGTAAAGAGGGTTTCAAGGACATCCATCTTTGAGTTGGATGATGATGAGAATCAACATGAAGGTAGTTATCCATATGCACCTTCTTTCTAAACACTTTGTGTCGTAGGGAACCATCCTTGTTTCTTATGAGGAGGATATCAAGGAATGGGATGCAATTATTCTCCTCAACCTCCATTATAAACTTGATGTCATCTCACATGCTATTGAGATGGTTTAAAAAGTTAAAAACTCTTCATCCCCATGAGGCCAATATACAGTAGTGTCGTCCACAAACTTGATCCAAAACTTAGGGTTTAAAGGGTTGGTATCAAGAGCCACATTTTCAAAACTTTCCATGAAGAAATTGGCTACAATAGGAGATCCCATAACCACTCCTGAAGTTTTCTCAAAGATTTCGCCCTGGAAGGTGAAGAAAGTGGAACAAAAACACATTTCAACTAACTTTTCAATTTGGGGGTCTGCTACTTCTTTTACAACTTGGATTCGTTCATCTAAGGGAATCTTGGTGAAGAGTTGGACCACATCAAATAATTACATAAAATGAAGACTGTGGAATAACTGAATCATAAAAATGTTAAAAAAAGTAAAATTAACCTATAAAAGATAAGAATTAAAAAATTAAAAAA
>APFE030301954.1:58122-79103 GCA_000404065.3 Pinus taeda
AAAAAAAATAAAATTTATTGGCTACAGCCCCCACGGGCGGCTGGGCAGTGGGACGATGGCTATCTGATTCCAAGAATCGAATAGCCACCGTCCAACTACTCGTGGGGGTGGTCGGGCAGTGGCTATTTGATTCTCGGAATCAGATAGCCACTACTCAGCCACCCCCACGGGCCGTCGAGCGATGGATATCTAATTCTCGGAAACGGATAGCCACTGCTTGACCAACCCCACGGGTATTCGGGCAGTGGCTATCCGATTCTCGGAATCAGATAATCACTTCCTGGCAACCCGTGGGGGTGGTCGGGAGGTGGCTATCTGATTCTCAGAATTTGATAGCCACTACCCGTGGGGGTGGCCGGGCGGTGGCTATCTAATTCCCACCCCCACGGGCGGTCCCACCCCCGCAGGCTGTCAAGCGGTGGTTATTCGATTCCAAGAATTGGATAGCCACTGCCTGATCACTTGTGGGGTTGGCTATCCGATTCTAAGAATCGGATAGCCACCGACCAGCTGCCCGTGGGGGCGTGACCCTGGGCGGCGGAGCTATGTTCATATATGTTTTTTAAAGTTTTAATCATAGATATATGTTTTTTAAAGTTTTAAATGTTTTTTATTTTATGAGAAAAAGTCTTTCGGCATAAATCACATGATAATACATTCGTCGACGTGTTTCGAACCAATGTGTGTGGTTCATCATCAGGACAAGTTGGAGAATCAGATCATGGCTAGATGAGAAAGCCTCCTCTACACTTCACACACACACACACACACACATATCTATATATACATGTTTATATATATATCTATATATATATCAACATATGAACATCACCAACCTCTACAGGATGACACAACTGTGACAATGACCATAACGAGAAATAACCAACATTCTTACATAATAAACACATAGACAATTAGTCATGCATACCTAACAATCACATCTAGCCCATTTAGTCCAATTGTTTGAACCTGGAAGATCTGATACCACCTTGTAACCAACCCTCCAACATTTACCCAAATCCACAAGCTCACTAGGGTAAACATGAGATGGGAGTCATTGTGTGAGACCTGATTTCCAAGATGAACTTATCGAAAATGGGGTCCATGTGTCCAGAATTGACTGCAAACACCCAATGACACATGAGCACACTGTTATCAACCTAATTTGACCAACACTATTTCTCTTCAATTTTGTTTCTTAAATTTAACACAACTTTCTATTTTGGCAATTTTTTGTCTACACAAATCAGTCCATTTATATATATACATATATACATCTATGTATATGTATATGTATATGTATATGTATATATTTCTATGTATATATAAATATGTATATGTGTGTGTATGTGTGTATATGTATGTATATATATACATACACACACACACATACACACACACACACACACACACATATATATATATATCTCGTTGACCTCTACATGACGACACAACTGTGACAATCACCATCATGAGAAATAACCAACATTCTTGCATGATAAACACATAGACAACCAGTCATGCATACCTAACAATCACTTCTAGCCCATCTATTCTAAGTGTTTAAACTTGGAAACTTTGATACCACCCTGTAACCACCCCTCCCACATTTAGCCAAATCCACAAGCTCGCCAGGGTAAACATGAATCACTGTGAGAGACTTGATTTCCAAGATGCACTTATTGAAAATGGGTTCCACGTGTCCAGAACTAACTACAAACACCCAATGACACATGATCACACTGTTATCAACCTAATTTGACCAACACTAGTTCTTTTCAATTTCGTTTCCTAAAATTTAACACAACTTTCTCTTTTGATAGTTTTTCAGGTTTTAAACTTTTGAGGTCATTTTGAGGGCCTAAACAAAATTTTCAAGGAAAATGGAGAGACTAGAAATGTGCTAAAATATATTTCACATATTTGTTTCTCAGCCTCCTCATGGACATCTTCAAATGAGATATTATGATAGCTAAACGGAGATCATATGCCAAAGTTATGACCCCGATAAGTTAGGGGTCCCTAATTACTCATTTATACAAACACTGTGTACATAGTACCTATAGGTTATAAATACATATATGTTCACTAATTGAAAAATCTCACTAAAGAATCATCCATATGGTTCTATGCTCTCTCCACAATAGCTGCAATAACACGTATTAGTCCATACATTCATCAACCAATCAATAACTAAATAATTCATGACAAGAGCCTAAGATGGGACACATTATATAACCAACATATAACTAGAAAATAACCAACATAGGAACCATGGAAACTCAACCATATTATCACCAATATAATTACTACAAGTACACATGAATCATAGTAGGAGAATAACTCTTATTAATATATGAAAATACCAACCAACTACCTGACCATAGATTGGGCTAAACAAAATCTCTCTTTCATCCAATCACCCCTATGCGATATTCCAAGCATGAATATGGTATCTCATAGAATAAACCAAGTAAAACCAATATAGGGATTCCAAAGGCCAAACCACCTCAAACCTTAACCATTGATTCCACCTCATGGTTGGAAATCACTAATAAAAACCAGATCGGTCTCAACCCAAGTTGTCCAGGGCTAGAGGAACTAGTAACTCAACCCATAGCCTTCCAGGGCTCCAAAGTGTTTTTCAAATCTGGCTCTAGGGACTAGTAACTCAACCCACCAAGTGCTCCAAAGCATTTGTCCCAACCTAGGCTCTAGGTCTTGTAACTCAACACAATATGTTCCATGGCTTCTAGGGTGTTTGTTCTAACCCATTACCATAAGGAAATATGAGCACCAACCAGAAACCAATCAAGTGGAAAAACCCATAACACCATGGTTATCGAGGAAATTGAAAGGCACGGCTAAAACCACCATCAATTCAAGAAATCCTCCACTCTAGTGACAACACATAAACAAAAGCTCACATGCATATACCATGCATCCATAAATCAACAAGGAAACCAAACATGCAACCTATTACATGCAAAACAATCCAACTGTAGCAATTGATCCATCCATTCCCTTTCACTTTCACTTTCCTACTTTCCTCTTCCTTCTTTCTCCAAATCCAAGTGAATAATAGAGTGCTCCAAGCATGCTCCAATAATAATTTGTGTGAAAGAGTATGAGAGAGTGGAATAGATCTCAACCAAAACTATCAAAAAACTAGAAATGATCCTCAGAAGCCTTTTTATCATTGAGGCCTCTATTTTCTTCATTTTCCTTCACTTTCCCTCTCATGCAAATCTATGTCTCTTCACCTTCCCTTTATCCTAATTTCCTTTATTGCATAACTAAAATACTAATTATTTCCACTCTACCTTTGCCAATTTCCATATCCATTGTAGAAATTTCACCTGTAGAACAAACTGATATATGCAATGTCCTAAAGCATAATACTTGTTCTACTTCTACAAAACATTAAGCGGAAGCATAATCAAATTCTGAACAACATCAAGTAGAAACATGCATAATTGATCAAGAGAAATAATCACACATAACACAAGATATATCTAGGAGAAAGCACCAGCATAAAACCCCAACCATGTACTATCAATCAAGTGGAAATCCTCTTCATAATACAAAAAGAATCAGCTCAATAGCTATCTTGCTCTCTCTGTACTCTGATGATCTTCAATCAGAAGATGAAAATCATGGACTACCTAGGCCTCAATATATAGGCCACAAGTCCTCCAATATCCTATAATAGATCCTTCTCCATTCAAGGAATACTTACTAGAAATATCCAAGCATCTGATAATACATTGTCCCACATCTGATCTCAGCTAGGTCTCTGACAGAACTGACATACAACAACTATCCATGAGTGAACTCTCAGTTATCTAAAATAATAGTTGTCACATGCATGAAAGCATTAACAAACTATATTTTATTATTTTAACAACTTGTTAAAATAATCTAACTAGACTTGACTAGTTAGAATTAAGTCAACTGATTCTCTCATTATAGAACTCATAATTATTCCCTCAATCAGTGGAGGAAATTAAGGATAAATTCCTCAAACAGTGGGACAACTCATGTGCATGCTCTCAAAGACTTCAAATTTGAATTTCCTTAACTAATTAACTCAACTGAACTAGTTAATTAATATTTCCAACTGCTATTAAGACCAAAATTAATTTTACTTCCTATAGATAGACTAGGGACTACTATAAATAGGAAGGGACCCAGAAATGTTATTTTTAGAAGTTTCTATTTTTAGCAATTTCACCTCTCACCCAATTTGGCCAATGACCTCACTGGCCAAACTGCTATTTTTAGACATGCTATTTTTAGCACATTCTAAATTTAGCATTTCTTGTTGCACATTTTTCAACATCCATATATTAATCATAAGTGATAACCATCACTATGTTTTTCCAAACATTCAACTTGGAATATGTGTCCCATGACCTTCATATTATTTTATTTACATGAAAAATCAACTAGGCACTGTTACAGTGTGGAGTTATCATAGATTTAAGAACATATGACACTTTCATAATAAAAAATTGAAACCTTTGAAAGAAGGTTCTAAGCCTTTAAGCTCAAAAGATTCAATCCTATTCTACTACTAACAATAGAGAAACATATTGGAAAATTATTGGATGAAAAAATTATTGTGCCTTTGAGATATTCAAAGTAGGTGGCCAACCGAGTCCCTATTCGAAAGAAGAATGGAGATATAAGGTTATTTGTAGACTTTAGAAATTTGAATAGCTGCACACTAGAAGACAATTACCCATTGCTAAAGATGGGCTCATCTATTACATAAAGTAGTAGGAGCATCTAAGATATCCATGATGGATGGGTTTTCACCACACCATGGGGAACGTTTATGTATGATAAAATATCATTTGGCTTAATTAACACAAGAGTGACATTCTAAAGGGCCATGTATATCACTTTCTTGGGAGAGAAGGACAAATTCATAGTTATCTATCTAGACAACGTGACCATGTTCTCTAAATTACATGAAGAACATCTAGATCATTTGAAACAAGTGTTCTTGAAGTGTAGGAAATCTGGTCTTTCATTGAACCCAAATAAATATTTCTTTGGTATCTAAGAAAGGAAGTTGTTGGGACACATATTATTCAAGAATGAAATCAAGATCAATATAGAAAGGGTAGAGGTTATATTAAATATCAACTTACCCAAAAAAAAAGGAGGTTCAGTCATTCTTGGTGTAGAGCTATAGCTAGGTTCTCTCACACCTCTAATTATCCCACATTAATAAGTCAATCCGGGAAAGTTTTGTTATTGCAAAGAGTAGCTCAATCCAAGGCTATTTGTCCGAGTAATGCTCAGTAGTATAGTGTTCAAAAGATTCGAAACAGAAAAGATGCTAAGCTATAACTAAACTAACCCAAAAGATAGAATCACACAAGACAGTTGATCAGTCAAGGGTACAGAAGCAATAACCCATCCCTCTAGAAACTGATAAAGAAAGGGAATTAGAGCATGGAATTATAGGTATGGGAGCTAAGCAGCGTCTTGCTGAGGCTCACTACAGCCTTAGGCCTTCTCTCACGCCAAAACAACAAAGGCAGGTAAATGAAACGACAGAAAGTAAAATGGAACAACAAACTGGAAATGGAACAACAGTAAATGGAACAACAGTAGAATGGAACAACAGTAATAAAATGGAACAACACTAAGATGGAACAACAGTAATAAAATGGAACAACAGTGACAAAGTGGAACAACAATCCTTGACGAATTATGGAACAACAACCATCACCCGTATGTACATGTTCTATCCTATTATAGCAATCTGAGGATAATGAATGATATGACTATGTTTCGAAATAGAGTAACACTGCTTTCAAGTCTTCCAAATAACATTTCACATGGATCTAGTGACAATAACATTCATACCATCATTATGTTACAGAAATAACTGATTAAAGATGCAATTCATCCTTGAATAGATTCAATTGTATAGTGCTGAGACATTATATGGAGAAATCATTCAGATATTGATTATAACAGAGCATAGCATATCATATGAAAAATGTATCAGATTACTAAATAATAAAGAGAAACAAACCACACGCAAATCACCGTATAATGATACAAAAGCAAGTGTCCTTCGGAGCCGGGCCCTTAGCTGCCAATGGTACACTGCCTTAGGTTACTCCAGACGCAGAGACGAAATCAACACCAAGTCTTTTATATTAATTGCATCAACAAAAGTATAACTAAATCAGGTCTCAGTGAGACTCAATGATCAAAGTTTGTTCTGAAACTTAAAGTTATAAAATAGTCGTCCCTTTGCTCGATGGCGATGTGCCTTTATATAAAAGAAATGACAGAGGTATCTAGATAATCAAAGATAAGTTAAAGCAGCGATCCCTCAGGATCAAAGATCCTGAGGGATTCGCTAATCATTTAATTCTTCTCTTTTCTTCCTTGCGTTTGCCGACTCGGTATCCTGCATTCTTTTCCTGGGCTATTTGGCTCTAATTTTGCTTGATCTTGTTCGCATCCGGTTCCCCGCTGGAGGGACAACATTTATTTTCTCTTTGCTTCTCGTTTTTGGATGGAAATTCCTTGTTTCCACGTCTTCCTGCATAGAAAAACGTCAATTATTAGCACTTGAGCTTCCTTTGTCTACTTTTGCATATTTTATCAAAATTTTTTATCTTCTTTGAATTCATAATGCAGAAAAGGTTAGAATTATTATTGAAAAACCACTAGATTGCTTGTCAAAAGCATACCTTCCAAGTGCTCCACACTAGGCTCTACAAGACACCTTGTATGACCTATCTACCCTAGAAATACTAAAATGACAAACATGGTCTTACGATGACTTACTTGGATCTAATCGCTCGAAGAAAGGGCACTCCAACTAACCTCAAAGACAGAAATGGTCACTGGGCTCCACACCAAGAACCAAATAAAAATTAAAAATGAGGTGGCAATGTGGGACTTGCAACTGTTATATTCACCATTTTTTCCATTCCTCCAGAGGCCGATAAGGGAGCCCATGAGATATTTTCACAAAACCATCAATGGCATTGAGATCAGGTCATATTCATATACGCCATTATATACTCCTTTCAATTCATCAAAAGTTTTCATTTTCAGGCCCATTTCACATTTAGTGTACCCACTAGGTGCGCCTTTCTGTGTTTTTGGATACATCATTTTTAGTATTTCTAATATACATGTTTTTGTACAAATAGGCTTTCAACTTGGGGTATTGGTTTCAAAGTTTCAGGTTATTTGGAGCTTCCAAAATGAACTCAGTCCCCTAACAGACAAATTGATAAATAAGGTATCATTCTTCACTAAGCATGACAAATTTCCTTAGAAACTATGCATATCCTAACATAATTTCTCTGAAGTTAACTATAAGGTAAACCATCTTGGCCATGTTTTCCATCCCCCTCCACACACAGAGTAAACATTCACATTGGTCGATCAAGATTAACCCGCATGGATTACACTAGTTTTTAGTTCACCTCACACTATTGGTATCCATGACCACTTAAATAGGCATGGGAGCCATTCCATTTGTGTGCCATTTTCATGACTTGAAGATCAACCTCATCTCCCTCTTTTGCACTTTCTTGCTTACGTCCTCGTCCCAGGCCACCATGATTTTTAGTTCATGATGAATGCACACCACATTCTTCACTTAGCCTACCATCCATCCACATTACATTATACCATCTGGGTTATCACCTCTATATCACCCACCTCACATTGAGACCAACTAAAGGGACCCTAACCCTTTTCATACACCCACCTACATAATTATAAAAGCCACTGAATTGTTGGGGCACCTGTCTCTGTGTTTGTACATCCAAAACCCCCTTTTTTTTGCAAGTGTAAAAATAGTTTAGAAAAGGATTCTCACCCATATTTTTGTTTCAGTTACCTGGCATCAGTCGTTAGTCGCCCTTGGTTGGAGCTTGCTTTTTACTCACATTACACTCACATCATTGATCACAAGTTGTTCATACATCCACCGCGATAGTTAGAATATACATATACCTCCTCTGGATGTCCTATTGACTCCCGAGGAATACACCTCAACACTCTTAATTTGACTACTGCCACTGCATTACAACTCTAACCTTGGGTAGTTTTCTGTATCTTGCATATAATTTCAACTCTTGATATCATGGCTTTGACCCGTCATTTTACAACATCTTCCTCAACTTCATATTATTTTCCTAGAATTATTTTTTTAGCGGTTGGTTCTTCTTTTCTATCAACATTGACACCCATCTTCCAGAATCAAGGCAGTACCTTGATTTTTCCCCACCTTTTCGAGACAATTTCAAGCGACATAGTGGGAACCATTATTTCCCATTGATTTCACTGTTCTCCTTGACACTTGACACCAATAGACTTTGTCATGTCAGTGGTGTATAGTACTTTATGACCATTGCAGTTCTCTCATTTAGTTAAATACCCATGTATCTGATTTCACCTCTTTCAACAATGCTTTGTATCTTATGCATGGGGGTACCTGGTTCAACCTATTTGTTAGAGACACCCTTGAGGTCAAAGATAGTTATATTCTACAGACAATAACACATCATCCAATTCAACGTTGACTTGATAGGATTTTTTCCTATATTTTGTTAGTATTTAGTTCACAATCATCCTAACGAGCATGAGATATGCCGACCTCATATAGACACTTTCATATCAATATTTATTTAGAGTATGGCTTTATTTGAGTTCTCAGTCAATGATTTTGTCCCTAATCGTCTCTACAAAAAAACTATATCTCTTAATAATTAAGTAAGAAGTATCTTCAGAACAACAAAACATGATGTATTTTGGCTTTACACTTGCTCCCAATGTCATACATCGGGGGGAAACTATTATTATGAGAAATGGTACAGTTGTTTATACACAACAAAAAACACTCTGAGTTAGTAAGCAACATGTACAAAGGATAAATTTTCAGCTGGAAACATTGTGAAAATAAAAAATCAAAAGGTTTTCATAAGGTTTACTAAAAAATCAAACCTCGCAGATGCTTAAAAGACAATTGCTCACTATCTCATGAATTTTTCTTTGATATTTGCAAGGGTCACTAGAATAAAAGTCAACACCTTGGGATGTGAACTTTCTTGAAAAACACTCAAGATCTTGACATGATGGGCTAACCATTAGAGTCGTGAGCTGCAATAAGCCTTAATGGTAAGAGGATGGTAGGTCTCATCTCATTTATGAGGTAAACAACCTCATTGATGAGCCAAAGGAGGGAAGAAGTATTGGAAATTCTATTTATGAAAAAATATGGAGAGGAAAAAACAAGAAGTTGTGCAATTTTATGCTTCCATAATTTCTCCAAAGCAATCTATACCACTGTGAGGCAAATTTCACCATTTGAAAGAGTTTTCCTTGCTTTGAGAAAGCAAAACCTTGCAAAATATATTGGAAAGGGGAAATAGTTTTTGAGAGCTATTGAGCACCATTTCTCAATCAACTCTCTTCAAGTGGCTTTTATATTCATTTGGAACTCTTTCGCTACCAGCAATCAACAAAGATGAATCTTTTACTACACCTTTTTTTATTTGTTTTGGTTCACAAGCTTGTTTCATGTTGTTTTAGTTTAGATTTGTTGATGCATTGTTTCCAATTAATTCAATATTTTATTAGTCCATGTTTAACCACTAATACCAATCATTGTTTGTATATTTCCTTGTAGGAAGAAATCATCTACAAGGAAGGTGGATTTGGGACTGGTATGCTACCAAACACACCATACAATAGCAAAGTCATGTTTTATATTGTGTGATTCTTTCCAGCTAGCGGTATGATGCTCATATTCATCTAAAAATATGGTTAGCATCACAACCAAGGACCAAATAAGGAAATCTACAACATGGCTGGTGTTTTCATTGTTGTACTTGATCCTCAAGTGGAATTCTTGTAGAGTTGTGGACCGTATTGAACTTAATTTTCAAGTAGAATTGTCGCAAGTATGTAGACCCTTTTTATGGCAGTCACTTCATAATTGACTTATATATTGTTGAATTGAAAAGGCCTATGATCAATATGGATAATCATCTCCTTCCTCCAAATTTAATGCTTCCGTTGTTGGCATTTAACCATGATGGAGTACATCTCGTTTTCATAGGTGGGCTATCTATGAATAATATCAAAGAGTGTTTCATTGAGATAGATGTCCTTTTTGTGTGGGTGCTACATTCATAACATAGTTAGAGGCTTCTGTCTCAATCTCAAATGGATATTACAATTCTAGAAAGGTGAGGACTAGTGCAAAGTAGAGGTATTGTTTCACATCCTTGAATGCTTTATGTTGTTGTCTAATAAGAGAAAAATTCCTTTAGCTATTCCGTTGTTCAATTGACTTAATGGATAAGTAATATGAGAGAACCCTAACTTGAAAATTTGTTAGAATTTAATAAGGCCCAAGAATCTACGAAGGTTTTTCAGAGTCATCAGGACTATCAATCTTGATTGACTTGTATCTTGGCTACATGTCCACATGCACCCATTGTTCATTCAAAATGCATCCAAAATACTAATTGCTTTACATGCCAAACGAGAATTTCCCTATATTGACATACAATTTTATTTGTCACATAGTGCTCAGGACCTGCTAAATGTGATGCAAATGTTCCACCCAGGTTCTATTGATGATGAGGATGTCATCCAAATATACAACCACAAAATAGTTTGTGAATGGCCATAAAATATCATCTATGATCCTCATCAATTTTGTTGGATCCTTAGTGAAGTAGAAAGGCATTATCAACTTCTAAAAACAACTTTCCTTATATTTGCAATATATATTCCATACACCAGTTTGTTCAATTGGAAACTGGTGGCATCCTGACTTCATATCAATCATACTAAAGAAATTTACACCCATAAAATGATAAAAAGTATCATCAATCAGGGGATCAAATATCTATTCCTTAAAGTGATTTTATTTAGTCTTCTATAATCAATACAACATCCCCAGGTCCCATATTTGTTCTACACCAACACAATTGGGTTCTATTGTTGCTGCTACAACACCCTCCAAAATTTTGCTATATTTAAATTTTGGAGCCTACCCTTTATCATGTGAAGTGTCACTTTTGGTCATCAAGTGTTGTTTCATGTTTCTTCACATATGATAAGAGTCCATGTTCCTTTCTAAGTGTCATCACATCATCAAGAGTAACAATAAATCACTTTAAGGTCATAATACACTTTATGGTCACATAACGACACTTTTTGGTCGCAACTGCATATACTTGATCTGTGTTTCTGAAATGGATTTTTTATGTATACTTTCTAGTTTTGGGTCCTACCTAAGTTTTTATAATGGGTTGAGTTGTGTCGCACTTGATTTTACTCCTAACTTAGTGTTTTTTTTCAAGTTTTCACCTTCCTAGTTTTCGACAATTTTTGGACTTTTCAAGCCTGCCCTCTAGGCTAGGAAAGAACATTACATAAAATCAAGGCTTAGTGGAGGTGCCCTTGTTAGTTTTGACTATGCCACGTGCCTAGAAAGGCTTCCTCTAGTAGATAATGCACTCCTAGTCAAAAAACCATCCTATTTATTGTGTTCCTGTTATACAATTTAAAAAAAAAAAAAAAAAAAAAAAAAAAAAAAAAAAAAAAAAAAAAAAAAAAAAAAAAAAAAAAAAAAAAAAAAAAAAAACGTTCTAAAATTTTGGACAATTGGTATGGTTCCAAAGTTTTATGTTAGTCTTGGTCAAGCCATTTTTATTGTTTTTGTTTTAGAGTCTAAATCATAGAGTTGGATTCTTGTTTCCATTATTAAATAAAGGTAAGCAGCCTTGTTTTACCCATCATAGATCCCACATTATTTCAAAAGTGTCATGTGTTAGGTTGTTTCAAAATTGACATGCGCTATGAAATAGCCTAGGATTTTTCATAGTGCAAAACTCAGAAAATGCACTATATGCGCTACGAAATCGGGGATTCGTAGTTAGGAGTTTTCGTAGCGCAAAACCCAGAATTTGCACTAGATCCGCTACAAAATCAGGGATTTGTGTCAAATCGAGTCTAGTTGTCAAACCAACCTGACTTCGTTAATGTTTCATCATTAGGTTTCAGTCCATGGACCTTCCCCATCACATGAAGCCATTCACTCTCATCATTCGATTTGTTAGGGGTTTTGTACGCACTCTTTTCAAATTTCAAAAAAGGGTAAGGTAAGGGTGAATTGGTCTTGGTCATTTTCGTGTTCCTTTCATGCATAAGAAGCACTTGGCAAGCTCAAGCTCAACATACATCAGAGTTCTTTGAAGGCTCAAGCGAGGCAGTTCTCCATTTCAACTCAAGCGAGGCAATGTTCAAACTAAAACAGGGCAAAATTTTTCCAAGTCTCCTTTACAGGGATTTCATAGAAATGTCTGAAGAAAAGAAAATCCATAGGTCAGACCGATGCTTGAGAGCTGAGCCTGAAGGTTTAGATGTTCTCATGAAGGATAGAGAGGTTGAAGAAGCATTCAAATAGGTGGGTTGCTAGAGGTTCTATGAAAAACTTCAGGGAGATAGCAGAGTTCCTTGAAGAGCCTGTGGTTCCACCAATGCAATCATCACCAATGCACACAGAGGACAGAAACAAGACAATTAACACTCAAGAAGAAGAATGTAGCTTTGAGGAGGTAAAAAAGAAATTGATGTCTGCCAATCTTGAGATTTCTCAACTTAAGAAAAGGGCAAGGAAACATGCAGTTGAAAAATCCAGTTTCAAAAGAGTAAAAGCCATTTGGGAAGATGGACAAGTTCCAAGACATGAAGTAGTTGACAGTCATGCTCAATATTTCACTTGGACTGTACCTACAATAAACGAGGAAAGATATATCAGAAGGATTAATGGTAAATTAAGAACTAAAATTAGGATGATGAAAATACATTGAAGACTTGAAGATTCAACTGAGTGAACCTTAAGGACAACCTTAGCCTAAATGAAGCATATAGTAAGTGAGGAGTCTTAAAACAATTTTGATGTGGAACTTACCTTTTTGAAGATTGGTTTTGGATGGACAATGTCAGTTTTATATGGCCCATTAGCATATGGTGAAACCGTTTAAAATCCTAAGAATGACAATTTTGAGAAAAAACTGTGTGTTTTTGACTCACACAGTAGTTTCGTAGCACGCTATGAAACTACTGAAGGTGACATGTAATGCACAACAGTTTTGTAGCGCACTACGAAACTGCTGTAGCTACCAGTTTTGTTTTTTTTGATCAATCTTGAAATGAAAGGGGGGTTTATTTGAAAGTATGTTGCTATAGAGACATAAGAAGACCACCTAAAAAGGTTTGAACCTTAAGCAAAGGAAAATTCAAGAAATGAAATACATATAGAAACCCCAAACCCTGCGCTACAAAAATAGGAGTCATTTCGTAGCTCAATCAGTTTGTCATGCTTTAGGAAGCATTCAAGAGGTTTTTGTCTTGGCACGAGTATAGGAGTAGGGTCTATAGTTAATTCAATGCATCACATGTGATTAAAGGGGACAACATGGTTAGTAGACTTCGAAGAACCTCCTTGGAGACCAAAGCAGAAATACAGGGGTAGTTCATAATTTCCAGGAACAGTCAAAGGATAGGCAATCAAAGGCTAGCATTTAGTTTAAAGTCACCACCTAAGCCATAGTTGAAGAGGGACAACTGTCAGAGAACGAGTTTATTTCATAGTCAAAGTTGTTGCCAACATAATAAGGAGTTGCACTCCTAGTTGTATTAGGTCTCTAGGATTGTTAGTTAACAACTAGTTGTAATTAATAGTTTGTTTAAGTATCAATAGGTGTCAAGTCAAGTAAAATTCAAATTTCCCCTCATGCTGGAGGAAGGAATCCAAGATTGTAATGAAATCTATCTATGACAAGAGGTGTAACGCACCAGGGTTGGAAATTTTCAAAGAAACAATCCTACTGTGACATTGTGGAAGACTGTGTTTTTCTTGTTAATACATACATTTGGCTTTACTACTCAAGATTCAGAAGAGAGTTTTAATGTTTGGTTTTCCTCATGGTCTCCTCCATTTATTCACTTGCAGTGGTATGAATGCATGTTACTTAGAATTCATTAGCAATGCTCTAACTTCCTACATGTGTTCATAGGCTGTATTCCTTATGTTTTTGCTCTGTTTTGCTGATATATTAAAACTATTGATGCCCTGACTTCCATGTTAAGCTAATTTTACTGTGATGCTGAAACATATGCTGACTCCATAAGCCCAATGGATGTTTATTTATTGTGTTCAACCATTTATACCTTTTCACTTGTTTTTTTCCATAGAGTTATCCATCTAATCCTTAATTGAAATATTTAACCCAGTGAGAGAGCCCTCTCAGGTTGAGGAGGCTAAGCCTTAGCCAAAAGTTTGGTTTGAAATAGTTACTCAAAGTCTTCCTAATCAGCAGCCTATCAGGGTTGGGTTTTGTGATAACATTTTGGTGCATCTGCTGGGAATATGAAGATTATTCATTCCCAAAATCAAGAAGCTAAACTTCTGAAGGTAGTAGGAGCTCAGAAAGTTTTCGAGGCTACAATATACCTTGGCAACTCCACACATCAAATAAAAAATTGGAAGATGACTCCACTGCTAGAAGATTAGTAGCTTGATGAAGTTTCAAGATGAGTGCCATTGCAAGAATGAATGCCAGGTATTCCCCTATGAATTGGACTCATATCCCTAGTTTTTGAAATCCTATGCCAAAGGTCGAATGGTTAGATGATTTTCCAATATTCAAAGATGAAAAGAAAGACACTGCTGCTATTCATTTGGTTAGGTTCCATATGCATGTATGCAGTCTAAAGGTTTAGTTCCCTGAAGATTGTCTCATGAAGATGTTTATGACCACTTTAGAAGGAAAATCATGGTCTTGGTATAAAAGCTTGGAAAATGGTTCATTATATTCTCTTGCTGATTTCCATGATGTATTCTATGACATGTATAAAGAGTGTCATCCCTCCTTATTGCTGGTCAAAGATTGTTGTATACATTCTGCGAGCTTTATTCAATATTTGGAGGATTGTTATGATGATGACGAATTCATGGATGAAGAAATTTTAGAGGCTCTTCATAGCAATACATTTCAACACCAAGAAGAAAGGATAACATCCCATTGAATGTAGCATGAAAATCATCAGGGGTTTACTTATGAAAACCATGTTACATCCTCTGAGATTAATGTGAATATGCAACAAACTTGCTAGTATTTTGATCATAAAGAGTATGAAAATGATTACAAACACCAAGAAGAAATACTGGAAGAATTTTTTTATAACCCTCAGGCAGAGGAAAAGGTTGATCATTTATATAATTCCTTGTAGTAGCTTACATCAAAGAATTATCATAATAATGAGGAAAATTACATTGTTTGTGGGAATCATTCAGAAAAGTAGTTGGATAGCATATCAAAGAAATTTTGTGTGGTTGAGAATCAGTTGTCTAAAGATATAGAATGTTATCATAATCATCAAACTAATCATGTCTTTTTTTACCCTATAGCTAATTACATGGAAAATATTTGTTGTTCAAATTTCTAGTTATATTTTTATCTTGAAGATCAGTTACATTTCATGCTGACTCGATTATTTCAGTATCTTGTTTATTTTTGCTTCAAGCACAACCAAGAGATTCAAGTTTCAGATCAGATCAATGACTAGCTTCATTGGAAGTTTCATGTTCCTTGAACTACAAATGGAGCTTGCAGTTGATAGGGTAGGTAGGAATGTGAAAATAATCTCAGGGTAGGTTTACTAAGCATTTTTCAGTAGATACAGATTTCTTTCTTCTACAGTGATCATCAAGCTTAAGCTTGAGGTGAAGGCCCAAAAGGTTTGAAGAGGATGCTTGTCAACAAAATTTATGTTTTTATCATAATGGATAAAGCAATGGAACAATAGGTTCTTAGTGTACCACAATGACACACTATCCCAAGTGGAGCCACTATTATCACTGTAAAAAAAAAAAGGCTCTAAAATTTTGGACAACTGGCATGGTTCCAAAGTTTTATGTTTGTCTTGGTCAAGTAATTTTTATTGTTTTTGTTTTAGAGTCTAAATCATAGAGTTGCAGTCTTGTTTCCATTATTAAATAAAGGTCAACAACCTTGTTTTACCCATCATAGATCCCACATTATTTCAAAAGTGTCATGTGTTAGGTTGTTTCAAAATTGACATGTGCTACGAAATTGCCTAGGAGTTTTCGTAGCACAAAACTCAGAAAATGCACTATATGCGCTACAAAATCGGGGATTCATAGTTAGGAGTTTTCGTACCGTAAAACCCAGAATTTGCACTGGATGCACTACAAAATCAAGGATTCATGTCAAATCGAGTCTAGTTGTCAAATCGACCTGAATTTGTTAATGTTTCATCATTAGTTGTCAGTCCATGAACCTTACCCTTCACATGCAACCATTCACTCTCATCATTAGATTCGTTAGGGGTTTTGTTCGCACTCTTTTCAAATTTCAAAAAAGGGTAAGGTAAGGGTGAATTGGTCTTGGTCATTTTCGTGTTCCTTTCATGCATAATAAGAACTTGGCAAGCTTAGGGTCAACATACATCAGAGTTATTTGAAGGCTCAAGCAAGGCAATTCTCCATTTCAACTCAAGCAAGGCAGTTCTCCATTTCAACTCAAGCGAGGCAATGTTCAAACTAAAATAGGGCAAAATTTTTCCAAGTCTTCTTTACAGGGATTTCATAGAAATGTCTGAAGAAAAGAAAATCCATAGGTCAGACCGATGCTTGAGAGCTAAGCCTGAAGGTTTAGATGTTCTCATGAAGAATGGAGAGGTTGAAGAAGCATTCAAATATGTGGGCTGCTAGAGGTTCTGTGAAAAATTTCAAGGAGGTAGCAGAGTTCCTTGAAGAGCCTGTGGTTTCACCAGTGCAATCATCACTAATGCACACAGATGATAGAAACAAGACAGTTAGCACTCAAGAAGAAGAATGTAGCTTTGAGGAGGTAAAAAAGAAATTGATGTCTACCAATATTGAGATTGCTCAACTTAAGAAAAGGGAATGAAACATGTAGTTGAAAAAGCTAGTTTCAAAAGATCAAAAGCCATTTAGGAAGATGGACAAGTTCCAAGACATGAAGTAGTCGACAGTCATGCTCAATATTTCACTTGGAATGTACTTGCAACAAAGGAGGCAAGATATATCAGAAGGATCAATGGTAAATTAAGAACTAAAATTAGGATGATGAAAAGACAAATTGAAGACTTGAAGATTCAACTGAGTGAACCTGAAGGACAACCTCGGCCTAAATGAACCATATAGTAAGTAAGGAGTCTTAAAACAATTTTGATGTGGAACTTACCATTTTGAAGATTGTTTTCATTAGCATATGGTGAAACCATTTAAAATCCCAAAAATGACAATTTTGAGAAAAAACTGTGCGTTTTTTACTCACACGGCAGTTTCGTAGCGCACTACGAAACTGCTGAAGGTGACATGTAATGCACAACAGTTTCATAGTGCGCTACGAAACTACTGTAGCTACTAGTTTTGTTTTGCGGATCAATCTTGAAATGAAAGGGGGATTATTTTGAAAGTATGCTACTACAGAGACATAAGAAGACCACCTAAGAAGGTTTGAACCTTAAGCAAAGGAAAATTCAAAAAATGAAAGACATATAGAAACCCCAAACCATGCGCTACTAAAATAGCAATCATTTCGTAGCTCAATCAGTTTGTCATGCTTCAGGCATCATTCAAGAGGCTTTTGTCTTGGCACGAGTACAGGAGCAGGGTCTGTAGTTAATTCAATGTATCACATGTGATTAAAGGGGATAACATGGTTAGTATACTTCGAAGAACCTCCTTGGTGACCAAAGCAAAAATACAGGGGCAGTTTCCTAATTTCCAGGAAGAGTCAAAGGACAAGCAATCAAAGGCCGGCATGGAGTTTAAAGTCACCACCTAAGCCAAAGTTGAAGAGTGATATCTGTCAGAGAACGATTTTATTTCACAGTCAAGGTTGTTGCCAACATAATAAGGAGTTGCACCCCTAGTTGTATTAGGTCTCTAGGACTGTTAGTTAACAACTTGTAATTAATAGTTTGTTTAAGTATCAATAGGTTTCAAGTCAAGTAAAATTCGAATTCCCCTCATGCTGGAGGAAGGAATCGAAGATTGTAATGAACTCTATATATGACAAGAGGTGTAATGCACCAAGGGTTTGAAATTTTCAAAGAAACAGTCATACTGTGACATTATGGAAGACTGTGTTTTTCTTGTTAATACAGATATTTGGCTTTACTACTCAGGATTCAAAAGAGAGTTTCAATGTTTGATTTTACTCATGGTCTCCTCCATTTATTCACTTGCAGTGATATGAATGCATGTTACTTAGAATTCATTAGCAATGCTCTAACTTCCTACATGTGTTCATAGGCTGTGTTCCTTATGTTTTTGCTCTGTTTTGTTGTTATATTAAAACTCTTGATGCCCTGACTTCCATGTTAGGCTAATTTTACTGTGATGCTGAAACATATGCTGACTCCATAAGCCCAATGGATGTTTATTGATTGTGTTCAACCATTTATACCTTTTCACTTGTTTTTTTCCATAGATTTAGCTATCTAATCCTTAATTTAAATCTTTAACCTAGTGAGAGAGTCCTCTTAGGTTGAGGAGGCTAAGCCTAAGCCAAAAGCTTGGTTTTAAATAGTTACTCAAAGTCTTCCTAATCAGCAGCCTATCAGGGTTGGGTTTTTTGATAACATTTCCTACACCGTGCGCCCAACCTTAGCTTCTACCTCCAGTTGAGCGCATAACACACTCACAGTGGGAATCAAGGCCTCCCTTGTGCCTTGTTCATGTACCCTACACCCTCATTGTGGCCATTGATTCCCTTCCAAGTGGACACCACATCCTCAATGAACGATCTTATTCCATCAGGCCCCCTTCCTCTAGTTGAGCGCACAACACATCATCAATGATCAGTGAAGCCCCCCCTTGTATTTTTCAAGTGCTCCTTACATCGATAAAGGTTCTATCTATCCTCTTGGCACACCGTTGATCCACATACATAAAATTTTCATGAAGAATTATAGAATAAGATATTTTTAGGCTCATGTTTGCTTGCCATAAGTGATCTACATCTACAACTATTTAATAAAGCATGAAAAATATTTGTGAGGAGATTTGATGAGAATTGTTACCCAAGGAAGCATCTTGAAGACAAAGGAACCATGTTGCGACAATTTAAAGAACAATGGATCCTAATGATTAAAGTGACTCATGAAGACTACGAGATCTTTCAAGACCCTTTGGAGGGTAGATGACAACAACGATGAAAGATCTTTAATGGGTATTAGAAACATACTATAAGTATCATCATTTAAAAAAGAACCTCATGTACAAGTCACCATGAGTCTAAGTCATCAATGTTGTTGACTTTTCATATTATCGTCACGTGATGACGTGCAAAATATGATGTGATTTTGACAATTATTATAAATATAAATATGTGCAAGTCCAAGAGTCACATATGGACAGAAGATCCACATGGAGAATTCCAAAAGTCTCATAAAAGTGCAAAGGTCATATAGAAGTTGAAAAGTCATATAGAAGTCGAAATGTCATATTAGAAGTCTAAGAGTCACAAGGAAGTTCAAGATTCATGGGGATATGAAAGGTCATTACTTTTGTTATAAAAGAGGCCTAATTACTATAAGAGAGGAATTTTAACCTTGGCTTCTCCACCCAAGCATTAGAGATGAAGATATTTGTTTTGGAGAGTAAGAATTGGATTAATCCTCCACTATTGGAGCTACTGATATTCATTGCATTAATTTATCATGGAACTTTCATCTAATATTTGAAGCTCGATTGAGCCAACACATTTGAAAGCGTATATCATGAATGTTTTGAGAATATTCTTTGGATGTTTGCGGTATACGTTGGTATTCACATGTACTAAAGAAACTGCACTATTTCGGTGGATTTGGTGCTCATCTCATTGAATATGTGTTGTATTTATTTTCATGATCATTTCATCTATATGAACTATTTCACTTGATGAATAATGATTCTTCTTATGATGTGCATGCATATTTTGTAGATTTTTACTTGTAGCTTCAATAGCTCATGTGATATACTCAACAGAAGACAAGAATCTACTCTACTCTTAACAACAGAAACCAATAATGATCGATGAAAATAATAACCAGCAAGAGGAAGAATATCAATTGCACATAATACAATATTTCTCTATGGAAACCAACTGCTCAAAACCCCAACTATCTATATTGCATTAATAAGAAATCTGAGAAGAAAATGCAGTGCTTATTCTCACTATAACAATTCTTGCACAAGTATGATCAACTCTCTGCCTCACAAGCCCACTCTAGCCAGCACTTAGCCAAAAATACTGCCTGCTAAGCCCCTATTTCCTTGCACAATTCCTAGAGGATCAACCCATATTTAGTTGGGAAATCCTTCTTCCAAAACTATGCAACAATATTAGGTCCTCAACTAATTTCATTCATGATCTGTACAACTCATAAAATCATACAAATGATAGTACATTGTCTGTACGCTCTAGACTCAACTGGGTCTTCCTTTGAACTGACATGCATGAGTTATTCTTGAGTGAATCTTCATTTAGTTCATGTGGCACTGAGGATGCACTGGTGCACCAACTCACTAATAGACCTCTACTAGTTCCTCCAACAATTAGAACTAGTTTAAGTGAATATAACTCAGTTGAAATGAGTTATCTAATTACAACTCCAATAAACTCAATCTATACCCCTAAAATTTAGGGATCACACTTACATGAATCTAGATAGACTTCCAACTCAAAATTACTAAGTCAATTAAACTTAGTTAACTATTTATAAGTTTCTAGGAGAATAGAATTCGATTTTAATTTCAAATTTAATTCAAGGACAAATTAAATTGAAATTTCTTGTTTCTATTTTTAACACTCCCTCTCAACAAGAAAGGGATTATCAGCTACCCCGATCCTATCTCTGTGAAACTCAAA